>CAUYQV010010031.1:0-44817 GCA_963574575.1 Galagoides demidoff
TGGCATCACAGCTCATAGCAACCTCCAACTCCTGGGCTCAAGCGAGTCTCCTGCCTCCGCCTCTCAAGTAGCTGGGACCACAGGCGCCCGCCACAACGCCCGGCCATTTTTTGGTTGCAGCCATCATTGTTGTTTGGCAGGCCCAGGCTGGGGATTCGAACCCGCCACCTTAGGTGTACGTGGTTGGCACCTTAGCCTATTGAGCCACAGGTGCCGAGCCTATCTGCTAACTTTTTAAAGACGACCTTCCACATTATAATAACGTATGTAATGAGCATGACCTCATTAAATTTTTAAGGCAATCTTAAAAATGTGGAGTTCTTCAAAAAGAAGGAAAAAATGTCTCTTTGTGGCTTTGTTTATATCAAGACTGTACCCACTCTTCTTCATCTATTGGGCAGAGACTTTTCCTCAAGGAACTTTGGAAGTGGTGGTAAATTAAGTCAGTGTGTGTCCATCAATATTAATTCTACTAAATCAAGAAAAGGTTGGGAAATATACCTAACCCCAGACTTCTGGGACCTGTGTAGTTTCAACAGTTTGAGACAGATAAGTCACATTCTCTGTACTTCACTCTCCTATTGCATCTCACTGGGTGTTTTCCTCAGAGAACTGCTACTCTACACTATTTGATTTTTCATTTCTGGGAAGTCAGATATATTTATTTTGTTTAAAATAAAGTACAAGATTATTCAGTAAGTCTTCATTGTAAAAAGCACCTCCAAGAACTTGGTCCCTTAAAACCCTTTTTACTGCCTGTGGCAAATGTCATACTGTAGTAGTTATTCTGATCTGAATAGATGAAAGCAGTACTTTTGCTATTCTGGTAGATGTACAAAGATGAATTTAACTCACATATTCTAGCTTCTGTGAAGCAAGTCTTCCCATAAAGAGGGATACGCTTAAATGTTGCCAAAGTCTGCAGGACTCCAAATCCCAAGCCAAAATACTTGTGAAATATATAACATAGTATTACATATATATATATATATATGAATATGAATTAAAGAAGTAAAATAATTAACTTTCAGTTTCACAAACATATTAACAAAGGCTTCTTCAATTGTATGGCCTCACACATAGAACTAAAATTTTTCATCTAACGTCGAACATTCTCCTCTATCAGTTACACAATAGCTATTTTATATTGGTTATATCATATGAAACAAAATAGTCCAAAGTTCCTTGCAAGAGGGAAATAAGAAGACTGAATGATGAGGCCTTGGCTTATTTCAATGATTATTATATTTTTACATGCAACAAACTTTTTCACATCACACCCAAAATCCCCGATGTCAGCTTCCTAAACATAACCCATAGATAAACAGGTCCAGCCTCACAGCCAAATGACTCTATAGACACCTTGATCCAATGTGTACCTCTAATCAACTTTTTAAAAATGGAAGCCATGTAGAAGTTCCCCCACAATGTTTCACAAATAAAATATCCTAAAAATACTGATTAGACATAACTAGACATTATTGTCTCCCTAAATTAAAGTTGCTAAGACAAATGCCTCTTAACCTTTGTACCTATCTTCAACACTCTCCACTGAGTTTGTTAACCATCAGACTGACTTTTACTTCTTCCTCTATTATCTTCTGTCTTACAGAAACACCTCTAGAATTTCTACCTCTGCCTATCAGCCATGTAATGTGACATCATGTTAGAATGAATATTTGCAAAAGAAAACAAGGGGAGCCCTCTACTTTCACTTCAACAATTTCTCTTAATAGTCATGGAACAGTTGGTCAATAGAATTCTTCATTTTGTCACACCAGTTCAAGGACAAAGATTCTTTTTTTTTTTTTTTTTCAGATGGAGCCTCAAGCTGTCCCCCTGGGTAGAGTGCCGTGGCATCACAACTCACAGCAACCTCCAAATCCTGGGCTCAAGCAAGTCTCCTGCCTCCGCCTCCCAAGTAGCTGGGACCACAGGTGCCCACCACAATGCCTGGCTATTTTTTTTTTTTGGTTGCAGCCATCATTGTTGTTTGGCAGGCTCGAGCTGGATTCAAACCCGCCACCTTAGGTGTATGTGGCTGGTGCCTTAGCCACTTGAGCCACAGGCGCCGTGCCTGACAAAGATTTTTATTTAATGACTTTTCTTGTGTTTTTCAGATTATATCACATAGGTAATATTCTTCATTCATTCACTCATAATATATTTACAGAGTGTCTGCAGTGTGCATACCTCCATATTAGTCACTAGAGAACATGGATGTGAAACAGTGAAAGATGTAATGTGTGGTCTGCATCCTTCAGAAACATACTGCTATGTCACAGAGACAATGAGAACTGTCTTGGGTAAGACTAATTGAGACTGGCAGATCAGAGTAAGTACTTGACATAAAATCTAGAAATGACCTACTATTATCGTTTACACTTACAAAGTTTTCTCCTTGACTAGCACCATAGTGCCCTAAACTGTTTAACTTATTATTGCGTGATGAATTTCATCTCCAAATGTAGAATAGAAGAACAATTCATTATGCACAGTAAGTAAAATACAAGGTCATGATTTTGCTATCTTAAGAAAGAGCAGGCCCCCAAACTCCCTATCTTCATGGTCAATGTTATTAAAGAAGGCCAGGTGTAGTGTCTCATGCCTGTAATCCTAGCACTCTGCGAAGCCCAGGTGGGTGGATTGCTTGAGCTCAGGAGTTTGAGACTAGTCCGAGCAAAAATGAGACCCTATCTCTAAAAATAGCCAGGCATTGTGGTAGATGCCTATAGACCCAGCTACTTAGGAGGCTGAGGCAAGAGAATCACTTGAGCCTAGGAGTTTGAGGTGGCTGTGAGTTGTGATGTCATAACACTCTACTGAATGTAACAAAGTGAGACTCTGTCTCAGAAAAAAAAAAAAAGTGTTATTAGAGAGTGTGAAAGCTGAAGGCAGAAAAACATTCTTGCCCATATATGAATGCAAAGAGCAGTTCTTTTGCTTGAATCTCTTGCAGAAGGGTTATGTAAAAGTGTACTGCTACTGTCAAGTATTAGAGCATTTCAGACAATATCACAGTGCAGTTATCAAACATTCTTGTAACCAATTAATGAAAAATTGGGAAAGATTTTTCTTTAGGTGAAAAGATAGGAATGCCAACAAAATAGCTGCTTAGTTGCTTTAAATGCTATTGCATTTTAAAAGGTTCAAGGTAAATCTCTCAACATGGCAAAGAGTATAACAAATAAATTGCAAATAGTCACAGAGTGCCTTTAAATTCCTATATCTGTTAAAGCTACCTAGCCCTCTAAGTCCACAGCTAATAATAACATACATTTCATATATTCATTTGAAACAAAATATCTATGGCTATCAGTATTGATTGACATATCATTGAAATAGCTCTGTTCCAGCACACTGTACTTTGGAAATATGCTTTATATATGTTGGGGGTCTGTGACATCAGCTTTTATTTAATGATTTCTGCCTCTAGCTCTATGCAAACTTCTTAGCCAAATCTCCACTAAATGATATATGACTGTAGTTCCTTTGCTTGAATTAAAGTCTCCAAATGTATTTTGTGTTATTTTATATCATTTTGAACTTTATAACATAGGCTCTGAATAATTCACTTTGGTTGAATAAGAGGCATTTAAAGGTGAGTAAGTGAATAACTAGAATGATGAATTTTAAATATGGTCCCTGGGCACTTTAAATTCCTAAGCTGTTTTGTAAACTAAAAATAAAGTATAAAAAAGGTACCCTAAAGTTTGAGAAGCTATCATCCACAACTCAAAATAAGTACAAAAACTAAAAGCAGAACAGTTATACAGGAAGCAATCAGTCCAATAGAAAATGTACAAATAATAAGTGTAAGGAAATAAGAATGTTAAAATACACTGATGAGAACATAAAAAATTAAACCAAAAAGAGTGAATTTTTCTTAAAGAAGATAAGAAGACTTATGTCCCGGAAATTACAGAGAATTCCAAATATCATAAAACAAACTGAAAATTTCTTAGGGGACATCTAAGTGCATCTGTTACTTGTAATTTTGTTATTATAAAGAATACTTTATAAAATTTAATTATGTTTTCAGAAAGGTAGTTTGAAAAATTTTCAGTTTCGTCAAGTGAAAAGTTTGTGTTGTCTTTTAGTGTAATAGATAATTCCTGGGAGAAAACATTTTTCAATCATAAGAAAATGATTTTAATTTTAACTTTCACATTTCTCAGTATTCATGTGTTTCAGTGAAAATGTTAAATTATTTACACTTTGAATGAAATTATATTTATAAATTCCTTTAGGTCATTTAATATAACAAATTATTTGAAAATTCATTTATATGAGACAATTAGTAATTTTGCTGATATAAAGGCAAGAATGAATATTTTATACAATAGATATACAATCATATAACATGTCTTTTGGTATTACTTACCATAGTTCCTTTGCTTGAATTAAAGTCTCCAAATGTATTTTGTGTGATTTTATATCATTTTTATGGTATTACTTATCTATAAGATATATCTATATCTATTAGGTATACTTATCTGCATATTTTATACAATATGGTATACTTTTATAAGTATATGGTATTACTTATCTATAAGATATATCTATATCTATTAGATATACTTATCTGCATATTTTATACAATAAATATACAATCATATAAATTATGTCTTTTGGTATTACATACCATATGTCTTTATGGTATTACTTATCTAATCATTGCTAAACCATCCACATAGCTAATGATCAAATATTGATTAACTTCACTATGTTATGACTTTCAGTCATATGAAACCCAAAGTGTAACATAAATTGTTATGTTTTGAATATTTCTGAAGTTAAGAGTATAATATATTTTCTGCAGTATTTTTATCTTGAATTTTAAGTTCAAAATATTAGGACATCTGGGATATAGATTTTTACCCTTGCAAATGATGGGAGTGGGCCTACAAAATGACACCATGTCTGTCTCTAGAAAATGACAAAATTATGGCACACTTTAGAAAGAAATTGATAGTATCTTATCTGAAACTATATAATTTGTATTTAAATAAAACTAATCCAGGCCAGGAACAGTGGCTTATGCCTGTATTTCCAACACTTTGGGAGGCTGAGCCAGGAGGATAACTTGAGATCAGAAGTTTGAGACCAGACTGAGCAAGAGTGGGACCCTATCTCCACAATTTTTTTTTTTACATTTCAAATTCTTACTGGGATACAAATATTTCTGGGTACATAGATCACTTTTATAATATTTGAGTCATGGTTATAAGTGTTCCCATCACCCAGACAGTGCTCACTGTAGGTTTTCACTCATCCTCTTCTCCCCTTTGGCCCCTGTTTGATTTCTACTAAGTTGATTTCTTTTTAAGCACATGTGTGCTCTTCAGTTAGTTCCCATTTAATAGTGAGTAGTACCTGACAGGGCATGGTGGCTCACACCTGTAATCCCAGTACTGGGAGGTCGAGGTGGGTAGATTGCTTAAGCTCATGAGTTCGAGACCAGCCTGAGCCAGAGCAAGATCCTATCTCTAAAAATAGCTGGGTGTTTTCCCAGCTACTTGGAAGGCTGAAGCAAGAGAATCCCTGGAGCCCAAGAGTTTGAGGTTGCTGTGAGCTGTGACTCCACAGCCCTCTACGCAGGGTGACATAGTGAGACTCTGTCTCAAAAAAAAAAAAATAATGAGTACCTGTTATATCTGTTTTTCTATTCTTTAGATACTTAGGATAATGGACTCCATTTCTTTTCAAATTGTTGGAAAAGGGATTAAGTTATTCTTCTTCATGGGCTAAATATTATTCTACATAGTGAAATGTAGACACATACCACATTTTGTTAATCTAATCATGGGCATTTAGATTGATTCCAAACCTTTGCAATTGTAAACGGTGCTGCAGTAACATTTGAGTACAGGTATCGATAAAAAAATTAGCCAGGCATGGTGGCATGCTCCTATTGTTCCCACCACTTGGGAGACTGAGATAGGAGGATCACTTTAGTCCAGAAGTTCAAAGTTACAGGGAGCTATGATCAAGCCACTGCATTCCAGCCTGGGCAATAAAGCAAGACCTTGACTCAAAAAAAAATAATAATGCAAAGGAAAGTTTTCAAAACAGTGAAGAAACTGGAAAGGCATATGACAATAATTAATGATGATAACTGTCAATTTTTATTTCTGATATTACTTCCATCCTTTGTCTTCAGTGTATTCCTTTATTATTTTTTGTGCTTTCTAGATACAAAAAATGCAGTAATCATAGAGGATCATATGAGATTTCTAGATGCAGTAATCATATGGGATTTCATTAATATGAGATTATAATTTAAATATGCCTACTATTTTATTACTAAGATACATATAACTTTAAGCATTTCCATTTCCATGACCCCAGTGGTCTTCTATTCAATTATTTGAATAATGTATTTCCTTAAACAAGATCTTTAAAGCAAATACTTTAAAAAGTAGTGATGTAAAATGTCATATTCTCTTTCCCTTCATATTAACTAGTCATGAAGAGTATTTGAAAAACTGAGTAGAGAAACTTCCTTAATTTTATGTTTCCTTTGTTTTTATCCTTTCCCCACCCCCCTTTTCCTCTCTCTCACTCTTCAACATATACTAGGGTATTGTCAACAAATTGATCACAACCCCTTTCTTTATTTTCTTAGGACAAGAAAACAAAATCTGCCTTGCTTTGATGACAATAAGGGTCTTATAAATTAAAGGTACATAGAGAAATAAGATGTAGAATTTTGATGTTACAAATTTCTGTGAGATTTAGAATCAAATACTACAAATATATTTTCAAAGTTTTAACTTTACCATTACAAAGTTTAAAATACAAGCCTCTCAGAAGCATCCATTCTTAACTGAAGGGCTTTCAACAGTACTAAAAAAACAAAAGTTAAACATTATGTTAAGTGAAATAAGCCAGGAACAGAAAGATAAATTCTGTATACTCTCACTCAAAAGTGGGAGCTAAAAATGTTGATCTCACAGAAGTAGGGAGTAGAATAGTGGCTACCAGAAGCTGGGGACGAAACTGCAGAGGGGGATAAGGGAAAGGTTGGCTAATGGATATAAAATTACAACTATATAGGAGGAAGAAGTTCTAATGTTCTAATAGCACTATAAGGTGACTATAGTTAACAATAATTTATTATATATTTTCAAATAGCTGGATAAAAAGGCATACTATTCTAAAAGTGCCAATTATTTCTTAATTTCTTCAAATCCTATGTATCTTCAATAATAATATCAACATACCCTTTCCCCAGATCTCTGTATAACTCATTTTCCTTCCTTTCTTTCAGATAGTTGACTTTCTAACACTTGTCTTTCATCAGAAGCCTTTCCTGACAACTCTAAAATCCCCCCAACTGTACCTATCACTTGCTATGTTATCTCTACAGTAGTTACCATAATCTGACATTTTATATATATTATTTATCATATCATTTTTCTATCCAAATCTCCCCCAATGTACCACTAGAGTAAAAACTACATGAGAGCAAGTGTTTTTTTTCTGTTTTTAATTTGAGTGTCTCCAGCACGAAGAACAGATCCTGGTTGTGCCTCAATATATATTTTGAATGAATGAATGAATAGGTACCACTGGGGATGTCTGGAGAAGAATGGGAAAGATATGATAGTTTAATGAAACATTCCCTATAAATTATTTGGCTTAATCCATTCAAAAATAGACAATGTATATGAGAAGTTGTACATAGTAATTTTGTGTAGTAAGAATGAGCTTTTTATATTGATATTAAAATTTATCAAAATTAAAATGTGAAAAATGACTCAAAAAAATAAAAATCATTACTGATGCAAAGGATATGTGCACAGTTGAGATCCTCATTCAATAGCACCAGATTTTCAAAAATAGAGATCACCTAGCACTCAATAATAAGTTAATACTTTAAAGATAGTATAATAAATCTCTGATTAAATTTTATGCAGCCACTAAAATGCATATGCTACCATTCAGAATATCTAATGAAATGGTAAAATGTCCCCTGGTGAGAGGCTCCTCTACAAATGGAACTTTACCCTGGAAGTGAGAACAATGTAAACTAAAAATTATACTCTCATATTAATTTGAATTAATAAAAAAAAAAGATTGGGCAGCACCCATAGCTCATTTGGTAGGGTACTGGCCACATACACTAAGGCTGATGGATTTGAACCTGACCCGGGCCAGCTAAAACAACAATGACAACTGCAACAAAAAAATAGTCAGGCATTGTGGTGGTGCCTATAGTCCCAGCTACTTGGGAGGCTGAGGCAAGACAATCACTTAAGTCCAAAAGTTTGAGGTTACTGTGAGCTGTGATGCCACAGTACTCTACCCAGGGTGACAGCTTGAGACTATCTCAAAAAATTTTTAAAAACCCCAAAACTGGACCTTAATTTTATACCACACATAAAAATCAATTCAAAATGAATTAAAGACCTCAATTTAAGAACCAAACCCTTAAAACTCCTAGAAGAAAACATAAAATCTCTTTGACATTGGCCTTGGCAGTGGTCTCTGGATACCACACCAAATATTCAGGCAACAGAAGCAAATATAAACAAGTGGGACTATATGAAACTAAAAAATATTTGCACAGCAAAAGAAATAACAAAATGAAAAAACAGCCTGTGGATTAAGAAAAAATATTTACAAATCACTTATCTGAAAAAGGGTTAATATCCAAAATATGTAAGGAAATCCCACAATTCAGCACATCATCCTTGTCATCGTCACCATCATCATCTAATTTAAAAAATCAAGAAAGGACCTGAATAGAAATTTTCCCAAAGAAGATACGAATGGCCAATAGGCATATATAAAGGGGCTCAACTTCACCAATCATCAGGAAAATGCAAATCAAGACCACAATGAGATAACCCCTCAGTAGGATGGCTATTATCAAAAAGACAAGGGGTAACAAGTCTTGGTGAGGACGTGAAGGAAAGGGAACCTTTATAGACTTTTGTTGGAAATGCAAATTGATACAGTCATTATGGAAAAAGGTATGGAGGTTTCTCAAAAACTTAAAAATTGAATTAGCATACAATCCACTACTGAAACAGAGACAAGGGAAATGAAATCACCTGCACTTTCATGCTTATTGCAGCATTATCCACAATAGCCAAGATACGGAATCAACCTAAGTGTCTATCAACAAATGAATCAACAAATAAAACATAATATATAAATATATACACAATGGCTCAGCGCATGTGGCTTGAGCAGCTAAAGCACCAGCCACATACACCTGAGCTGGAGGGTTTGAATCCAGCCCAGGCCTGCCAAACAACAATGATGGCTGCAACCAAAAAATAAAAAAAATAGCTGGGTACTGTGGCAGGTGCCTGTAGTCCCAGCTACTTGGGAGTACAGCTAGGAGAATCACTTGAGCCCAGGAGTTGGAGGTTGCTGTGAGCTGTGATGCCACAGCATTCTACCCAGGGCGACAGCTTGAGGCTTTGTCTCAAAAAAAAAAAAAATATATATATATATATATATATATACACACACACACACACACAATGGAATACTATTCATCCCTTAAAAAGAAGGAATTTCTGTCATTTGTTACAACAAGGGTGAACCCAAAAGACATTATGCTAAGTAAAATGAACCAGGCCCAGAAAGACGAATACCACATGATCTCTCTTACACATTGACTCTAAAAACAAACTGAATACGTTGCAGGAGTAGAATGGTGATTACCAGAGGCAATGTCATTACAAAGGAACAAACTTGTAATTAAGAACTAAATAAGTCTAGAAATAATGAAAGAAAAGAAACTATAACTATGTAATGTGATGGCTAAGTTACTTTGCTTGACTGTAGTAACCATTTCACTAGGTATATGTATGTCAAAGCATCACGTTGTATACCTTAAATATATATAACAAAAGGAAATCGTTCATTAGGGAAGCCTCCATGAAACTGTAAGTATTACTCAAAAGTGAGGTAGTGAAGTGGCTGGAATTAACAGTTGAAAAAATAAATCTCTGTCCCCCCAATGTGCAATTTCTCTCTGGTGCCTTCCATTAGCTAAACCCCACCAGAATGCAAATGGATAGGTAGCCCAAGAGATGAAGACTTCAGACATCATCTTAGCAGAGAAAGATGGAAATTTGTTGCAAGGGTGAGGAGTATGAGAGCAAGTAACCATCACAAGTTGAATCTTAAAACTAGGTCCTACAAGGACTCAACTCTTAAAACTGCATCAATACAAAATTAGAGAGCCTATACTTTTAAATGGGTTGTATTTTAATAATGTCATTTCTATAAATGTGGTTTGCATAATTCCCTTTATTCAAAGATTACTGGCATGTATGAGTGAGGGTGTGAATTCAAGAGTAAATGGGATGGAGAAAGAAAGGTTATTTCACTGTGGTCAATTTTTGCCAAAACTAATTGGAAAAAAATAAACAAGAATGATGTTAAAGTTTCCAGAACACTCTGACCTCGGATGACTGCCTCATTACGTTTCCCAAAGAGCACTGAACTTTCCATGGTTACTATTCTCCCAGGAGATGACATATTCCTTCATCATTTAGTTAACCATCTGGTCAGAGCTTTGGATTTCCATACACTCTAAAAGTAATTTTTAGAGTACCACAGCTTTCACTAATGACAAATTACTTCCTGCAATTTTCACAAAGCTAAATAAACTTGTTAATTTTTCTGCAGGATAGTCTGAACAAATAAAACTCTTCACTCTTTTGTAGCCATTCATTTTGCTTTATATTTCTAAGTTTCTTCATATTGAACTCTTACTTTTGAAGATAGTATTTTGAGAACATGCTCCAGAGATGCTTTAAATCTACTTTAAATGTCTTGATATGATATCTATAGTGTGACATTTTTGTTTCATGCAAATTAAATAAATCTCTCATGCCATAGTTTATGAAATATGGAGATGGTCATATTTATATTATAAATTTTGAAATGTCCTTCTTTTAGTAACTATACCCTTGACATATGAGTAAAAGTCAGCTTCTAAAAAGAAGAAAGTAAAAATTATTTTACCTAATATTGTACATTGGAAAAATAAATAATATTTTTATCCAGCACATTCTTCAGCCTTCACACAGTGACATCCTATCCATTTATTTTATTTTACAGTATTTAACCTTTTTATTCTGATACACATACACACAATGATGTACAAATCAATAATTCATCAGAAAGTCAACTATCTGTAACCAATGAGTTAGATGGAAAATTTATTAATAACACTGCAGCAACACAGAAGTTTCTATTGTGCCACCTCTGGTCATGAACATCCTCTCATCATAAAAATAACCACTCTTGTGTCATTTATATTAATAATAATCTTTCGATCACTTTCCTGCATAGTTTTACTAAATAAGCAACTTCTTTTTAATATTTAGATTTAATTTTGTGTTTTTTATAAAGATGTTATCAGAAGAGGTCTTTAGTTGAACATATTTTTGAGAAGTTTCTGTTATTGCATGCAGCTTGTTTTGTCCATTTTCATTGTTTACAATTTTATTTGTAAAAATATATAATAATTTATTTTTCATATGACTTGATTTTAAATTTAGGCCAACTATAATTTGGGTTGTTTTTTTTTTATAAATAATGTTGTTAAGACCATTCTTTCATATGCCTCAATGTATGGGAGGAGCAAACTTAAGTTTGGAGCAGTCCAATTTTTTGATGTACTCTTCTATGAAATCTAAGACAAGTTTATCATGTAACCACTGCCAGCATCCAGATACAGAACAGCTTTCACCCCCTAAAACCTCTCTCACACTATCTTTTTATAGTTACTCTGTTATTAATCACTCACATTTTTTCATGTGGTGAGAACACACATGCAACCTACCCTCTTAACAAATTTTAAGTGCATAATACAGTGTTATTAACTACAAGCACAATGTTGCACAGCAGATCTCGAGAATGTATTTATCTTGCATAACTTACACTTTGTACCTATTTAATAGCTTGTCATTTTTCCCTTCCCCCAGTCTCTGGCAACTATTATGCTATACTCTGTTTCTATGAATTTGCCTATTTTACATACCCTATATAAGTGAAACCACAGAATATTGGTCTTTCTGTGTCTGGCTTATTTCACTTAACATAATTTACAGGTTTATCAATGTTATGCAAATGACAGAATTTCCTTCCTCTTTAAGAAGGAATAATATTCCATCGTGTATATACACCATGTTTCCTTTATTCATGCTTCCATTGATGGACACTCTCGGCTATTGTGAACAATGCTGCAATGAACATGGACACACAAATATCTTTGAGGTCCTGCTTTCATTGTTTTGGATATATACCCAGAAGGGGGATTGTTCAATCATACGGTAGTTCTATTTTTAGTTTTTTGAGGAACCTCCATACTGTTTTCCCACTGTGGCTACATTACATTCTTGTGAACCGTGCACAAGGGTGCCCTTTCTCCAGACACTTGTCCTTTATTTTTTCTAACAGCAGTCAATAGATCAAGAACTAATTACCTATGTAGTTACATAGCATAGTCAAGGTTACTTTTTTTAGAAGGAAATATCTTTTCAGCCAAACATATTGGTGTTTTTCAGCCATTTCTACCTTCTGTAATTCTCACACTCTTTAAATTTTCCCACTCCTTTACTCCTCTATACAGGGAATATTTTATTTTTCTTTGATTATATCTTGTAGAATTATTGCCATCATTGATATATCAAATAATACTATTTATATTTTAAAAACAGTAAAGTAGTTCACTTTTTTAGAATCAGGCAGATACCCATAAATCTCAATTTTAAGAAAGAGCCATTGAAACATGTTATAATGTGTGAGTGTTAACTAATAATGTCAGAAGAGAGAATACCACTTCCTGACCTTCACACAAATTCTCTTTCTGTCCCATTGCTAAAGGACTGAGAGGCCTTTAAACTCTACAACCTACTTAGCATGGCTGTAAATGTCATTCTTATTCATAGCAACATTTAATGCTTTCCTGGATTTTGCTAAACTATTTACGACAAAGATATATTGCAGAATTGAATTCCACAGTTTGATTGTGTACTGCATAAAGAACTGTATTGTTCATCCGACTAAAATGGAATGCAATTCATTCTCATTGAGTCAGTTTGTTTCCATGGTATGAGAATAGGAGGAGAAAATACCTTATGTTTTTAGTAAAACATTCATTACTTCTATAGCTGTTTTCCTTTTCATAGTTTACTTCTCCCCATTACTAAGTAAATCACACTATAATGCCTTACAGTCATAATTTTTATATTTATTTTGGCTTTTTTACCCCGCTTTAACACTGGGCCTGATTTTAATCTGTCACATTTTACATAATCTTCCTTATAAATTGACTGCTGAGTGAAACTGAGTGAAACCGATGCTCAAAAGAAATCTTACAAGCACTGCAAGGAAAAGCCATCAGCATTACACAGGAATAAATCAGAGTTGAAAATTCGGAATTTTTAAGGTCTGTTCATATGACTTCTCCATGTTGTTTTTTCCCTTGTTATATCCCCTAGAAAATTACAAAAGAATTTCTTCTACTTTTTTTTTTTTTATTGAATGGTAACTATGTACATTAATGAACTTCTGGGTTACAGTGTGGGGTTTTCACATGCAATCCAAAATACTTCCATCAAACTGATCAACACAGCCTTCATGTCATTTTCTCAGTTATTGTTTTAAAACGTTCTCATTATATCTTTAAAGTTCTTCTGAAATATAGTCCTTCTTATTAATTCTATGGTAGCAGCCCTAGTTTAGCCACTGGTTATGTGTTCAGTAATTAATAAATATTTTTGTCTGATAACTTCCCATTTACAGATATCTTTCACAGTGAACCCAACAGTATCTCTAAAGCCACATTAATTTTTGTCAGTCTCCTTGTCAAGAACCTTTTTAATTTCCATTGCTTGCAGCCTTTTCCAATCTGTTTGCAGCCAGCCATTCTGCCATTAGAGTACTTAAATTTCTTATATTTCCATCCATCATTTTCTGAGCATGCTACTCACTTTTATATCCCTGCTTTTCTTCAGATTGGTAACTCTCCTGTAATGGCTCTTTCACTTTTTCTATTAGACATCTTTCAGAAGTATTTGCTCAATTAATCCTTTTGTTAATTGATTTAAAATATTAGTTTCCTCAAAATAATAACTAACCTAGGATTTTTCTGTAAAATGAGAATATCAAAAAGACCTAGACTTAAATATTAAAATATTTATTTAATATATTATTAAAAAATAAAATATGAGGCTCAGCACCCATAGTACAGTGGTTACAGCGCCAGCCACATACACCAAGGTTGGTGGTTTTGAACCTGGCCCAGGCCAGCTAAACAATAATGACAACTGCAGCAAAAATAGCTAGGCATTTTGGCAGGTGCTTGTAGTCCCAGCTACTTGGGAGGCTAAGGCAAGAGAATCACTTAAGCCCAAGAGTTTGAGGTTGCTGTGAGCTGTGATGCCACAGCTCTCTACTGAGGGCAATATAGTGAGACTCTATCTCAAAAAAAAAAAAAAATTAGGAGGCACCTATGGCTCAAAGGAGTGGGGTGCCAACCCCATATGCCAGAGGTGGTAGGTTTGGACCTGGCCCCAGCCAAAAACTGCAAAAACAACAACAACAACAAAATTAAATATGAATTTTATAAGGATATCGTATAGTCATAAATTAGATATGATGTGTAGGTTTTACTCTATAATTGAATTATTATGCGTAGGTAAGTAATCACTCTATAATTGAATTAGTATGCCTAAGTAAGTAATTATAATTCTTTTGATTATAAGTCACTGAAACTGACTCTGACCAGTGAAACACAAAAGGGACTGCGTCATAAGTCATTGGTCATCTCACCAAGCACAAAGACAGGATATAGCTCCCGTAAGAACAACTGAGATTGGAATTTGAGTCAGTCAGGAGTCTCTCCCACTTTTCACTTCTGCTTAAGATTATTTCACTGCTCCCTGTCCTTCCTCTCTCTCCTTTTCTCTTCTTCCTCCCCCTCTCCTTTTCTTATCTCTCTTTCCCTATTCCCCTTCCCTACTTTTCTCATTTCCAGGTCTATGTGACAGAAAACATTGTGGCCAGCAGAACACAAGGTTGAGTGTGTATTCTCTCTTCATTTTACAGTCTAATATCATATTCGTTTTGACCCAACTTGAGTCAGGTTGCTACCTTCAATCTAACACCTATGGCCAGAAGGCAGGATCTTACTGTAGAAATAGCATAGCTCCCAAAGTGTAGTAGAGATGGGAAGGGCATGTCTCCAGAAAAAAAGCAATGGGAAATTGTTAGAAAAATTGGGGAGCAGTTATTGGTCAGGAAATGAAATATATGTACAAGTCACCAAGTTAAAAGCAAACACAAACAAAAAAATTGGGGTAATTAAAAGAAAAAGAAAACAGAAACAACCCAAAAGCTGGAGTTATAAATAATTAGCAAAATAAACTACTTTACATTTGTCTCTTTCTTTCCCTAACTAAAATATGGTTGAAATGACTTGTTGATATGATTAGCAGTAAGAATAAACAGTGATCAAAGAAAGAGAATATCTTAAAAGTTAACTACTCAGTAGTTGAATAGGCAAAGGTTGACAGTACAGCAGAATATTCTAAAGGGTATTCTTTGGAGCACTAAAATTATCTAATGTCCCCAAGACACAACTGAAAAAATCCCGTCCCAGAAGGTAATAATATACATTTATATTTTCAGAACTTTGGAGAAATAATTCTCTATAAATACCAGGAAATTGCTAACTTTCTATACTTATTCTTTTTTAAGTATTTTGAAGTTAGTGTTTTTCTAGCTGCCATTTTATGTTATCTTTATATTACATATCTTTATATTATATTAAATATCAAGAAATATATCTTGATAGTTCTGTTGACCCTCAAGTCGTTTAATGCTCTTGAAGAAACTGAATAATCCCATATTTAGGATGGCTAAGTCTTGTGCTCATTAGACAATCTCCAAAGAATGGAGGGCAGTGCTGGAAACCTAACAGAGGTTTAGTGGGCTCACTCAGAAACCAGGCCAGTGACCTCACCTTTACTTATCTCTTTGTCTGACTGTTTAACAAATCCCTTCCTATTAAAGTTTTGGATACTTTCTTACCTTCATTTTATTTCTAAGGTGACTAGGATTTTGGAAAATTTGATGCAATTTAACAGAAGAATTCTAAGTTAGTTTCCAGGCTTACTCTAAAATTTTATCTAGGTGGATTTGTTTGTAAAAATGCCAAATTTACTTTGGTTGGCCCACAAAGATTTTATTGTTGAAACTTTGGAACCTCATTAAATCTTCATTAGATTAATTTATTCTAAGAAATATAAAGAAAATCATTGCATTTTTACAGGGTAAGTCAAGGACAATAGAATCATCCACTACATTCAGAATTTGTCATTAAACTCCCAGTTTAGATGGGAATTTCCACCAGTCTATCCTTCCTATGAAGATTTACTTTTTGCAAATTTGTAAAAGAGTTAACCAGGAAGGTGACATCTGCTAAAAAGTTAGGTATACATTATATTTCAACATATATTAAGTCATCATATTATAAAGCATGTTGACACAAAGCCTCTAGTGTCATGGGATACTAAGAATTAATGTACTTTGCATAAAAAGGAAGGTGAAATTTTGCCAAGACATCTATAGTTGCAAGAAATTTTTGTTTAGTTTTAAAATACTAGGTGGCATAGCTTCTCCTTTACAAATGTTTGGGGCCAAAATGCTGAGTGTCGCCATCCTGTGAGTCACCAAGCAAGGAGAAGGATTAGCATAAGAAGGCGACCATTCCTTGCCAGGTGTTTTCTAGTGTGTCATTTATTGCAAGGGGTGGTAAGGCTATATACCAGTGCAGTCGTATAATTATGAGAAAGCTAAAGGGAAATAATTTACAATTAAGATTGGAAAAACCCTAATGCTTCCCTTGTGATAGAAAAATCCCACGTAGCTGAACAAATAAATAAAGGCTATATGCAAATACAAGTCACAAATAAGTCATCAGCATAGATGTAAATCACACTCATGTCGATACTATTAGCTAAAAGAACCCATGGGATGGGGACAGAGAATTATTTCTAAATACGAATGTATTTACAATATATAATGAAAAAGGTGCTATTGTCTATAATCTGTACATGTGGTTCTAAAATTAAAACATATAAAACTAATTGTAAAATAAAGGGTTCAGAATAAATATTAGGATTCCTGTGGAGTCCTATGAATTCCTTCTTAAAGGAAGTATTTGGAAATACATTATAATGGTTAGATTTAATGTGTCCTGAATTTATTTAATGGGAATTTTAATACTAATTACATTCTTTTGAAAAGATGGCAGCTAGACTTCACAAATTACTTAAATTTCATCTGCATTTGAGTCTAGCAACTTTTGATATTCAAGTTATTTAAAATCCGGGCATTAGTATAGAAAGGATAAATGGGAAAGCAACTTCCTGTTATAGATATGTATTCAACAAATATTTTTTTGAGTCTCTGTCTTACTCTTTATCAATCAATATTTTTGTTACTCTGGAAATACAGGTAAATGAGAGAAACCAAGGCCCTTTTTTCATGAGCTCTTTGTCTATTAAGTATAACAAGCAGTGAAGTAAATAAACAATACATTTAAGCAAGATAAGTAAATTGTGATAAGATTTAAGAAAGAGGACTCGGCTTCGGACCAGGAAAACCTCTACCCCGCCTCCACCTCCTCCTGGAGGGGAACCCAGCAAAGGCTCCTCCCATTAGGGACAAGTCAGCAGCTGGTTGTGGCACCTTCTACCTAATGAGAGCACTGCCAGGTAGCACAGAACTGACAGGCAACACCAATCTGATCACACACTACAATCTAGAACAAGCCTATAATAAATTCTGTGGGAAGAAAATGAAGGAGAAACTCAGTAACTTCCTGCCTGACCTGCCAGGGATGATTGATCTGTCTGGTTCCCATGATAATTAATAGCAGCCTCCACTTCCTCACTGAGAAGTCCCCTATTCTTGGTGGCTCTTTTAATCCTATAACAGGGACCCTGCTGGCTGGCTTCCACCTCCACATAGGACCATTGCAGAGCATTGTGGACTAATAACTGATGCATATTCAGCCTCCCAAGAAGAAGCATAAGCAGAAGTACAAACAGAGCCATACTCAGGATCGTGTCCCCCCTACCCCATCAAACATCATCTGATTCGGATCACAAGAAGAAGAAAAAGATAAAAGAAGAGGATCCTGAACAGAAAAGGAAGAAGAAAGAGAAGACAAAAAAGAAGAACCAACATAGTCAAGACCATCCAGGTTTGGGCAGCTCCCAGGCCAGCAGCAGTAGCAGCCTATGCTCACAAGACCATTGGACTTTTCACCAGGATGGCTTTTCCTGCTGTACTGTAACTGCTGATAAAAAGCTGCCTTCCAGGCTTTTGGAGCACCCTGCAGTTGGGACAGAGACCAGCTCCTGCCATGTGCTCTATTGCAATTAATACATTAAGAGAGAAAAGGGCCATGCTTGTGTAAGTCTCAGCCTTTCTCATGGACATCTTCATCTCCCCCAGGAAGCTTTCTTTTCTTCTTTTTCATGCATTTGTCTGATTTAGGACTTGATCAGTGTTTTTGTTTTCCACTACTATTCAACATAGTGCTGGAAGTTCTAGCCAATACAATCAGGCAAAAGAAGGAAATAAAGGGCATCCAAATGGGAGCAGAGGAGGTCAAACTCTCCCTCTTTGCTGATGACATGATCTTATATTTAGAGAACCCTAAATACTTACCACAAGACTCTTGGAAGTCATCAAAAAATACAGCAATGTCTCAGGATGTAAAACCAATGTCCACAAGTCAATTGCCTTTGTATAGGCCAAAAACAGCCAAGATAAGAGGTTAATTAAGGACACAACTCCCTTCACCATAGCCCCCCCAAAAATAAAATACTTAGGAATATACTTGACAAAAGAGGTAAAGGACCGCTATAACTATGAAATCCTAAGAAAAGAAATAGCAGAGGATATTAACAAATGGAAGAACATACCATGCTCATGGCTGGGAAGAATCAACATTGTTAAAATGTCTGTACTTCCCAAAGCAATCTACAGAGTCAATGACCTCCCTATTAAAATACTAACATCGTACTTTCAAGACTTGGAAAAAAATAATTCTTTGTTTTGTATGGAACCAGAAAAGGACCCCATATAACTAAGGTAGTTCTTAGTAATAAAAACAAAGCTGGAGGCATCAGCATACCATACTTTAGGCTGTACTGCAAGTCCATAGTGGTCAAGACAGCATGGCACTGGCACAAAAATAGACACATAGACATTTGGAATTGAATAGAAAACCAGGAAATGAAACTAACATCTTATAGCCACCTAATCTTCAATAAATCAAACAGGAACATACACTGGGGGAAAGACTCCCTATTCAATAAATGGTGCTGGGAGTACTAGATTATCTTCATGTAAAAGACCGAAACTGGACCCACTCCTTTCTCCACTCACAAAAATTGATTCAAGATGGATAAAAGACCTAAATTTAAGGCATGAAATGATAAAAATCCTCAAAGAAAGCATAGGAAAAGCACTTGAAGTTATCAGCCTGGGGAAAGACTTCATGAAGAAGATTTCCCTGGCAATTGCAACAACAAAAATAAACAAAACATGGGACTTAATGAAACTGAAAAGCTTCTGTACAGCTAAGGAGAAAACAACCAAAGCAAATAGACAATCTATACAATGGGAAAGGATATTTGCATATCTTAAATCTGGCAAAAGCTTGGTAACTAGAATCTATAGAGAACTCAAATTAATCCACATGAAAAAAGCCAACAATCCCATATATCAATGGGCAAGAGACATGAATAGAAACTTCTCTAAGGAAGACAGATGAATGGCTAACAAACATATGAAAAATGCTCATCATCCCTAATTATTAGAGAAATGCAAATCTAACCCCAGCGAGAATGGCCCACATCACAAAATTTCAAAACTGCAGATGCTGGTGCAGATGTGGAAAGAAAGGAACACGTTTACACTGCTGGTGGGACTGCAAACTAATACAACCTTTTTGGAAGGAAGTATAGAGAGTCCTCAAAGGGGATATGAGAAGGAAGAGTAGAGAGAGGGATGGAGGGAGGGGGATGGACGTCTCCGTGTGTGGCACACCTTTTGGGGGAAAGACACAATTATAAGAGGGACTTTACCTAATAAATGCAATCAGTGTAACCTGGTTTCTTGAATACTCAATGAATCCCCAATAATAAAAAAAAATTTAAAAAAACAGATTTTAAAAAGGATCAGGATAAGACAATAGCATGCAATCCCTCTGAGAGGTGATGTTTAAATTGAGACATAGAACCAGTCACATGAAAAAAACTAGAGTGAAGGGTTCCAGTAATAGGGAACAGCAAATGCTAAGACTTCACTAAGAGTTTCAGCCTATTCCAGGAACAGAAAAGAGTCCAGGGTAACTGTAGCACCAGCAGGGAGAAGGAGAGAGGTATGAAGTCAGCTTGAGGAAGAAGGCAGAGGTCAGGTTACCATTAAGAGTTTGTATTTTACTATAAACCATAGAATTTCCTTGTTGAACTTAGATTAACAACATAAAACAAAACCATAAGAATTTCAGGATATCAACTAACACTTATAAATCAAGTTTACGAATTATTCTTTTCTTTTTTTGAGACAGAGTCTCACTATGTTGCCCTCAGTGGAGTACCGTGGCATCACAGCTCACAGCAACCTCTAACTCAGCGTTTCTCAACCTGTGGGCGGTGACCCCTTTGGGGGTTTCCTTCATATCAGATATTTACATTATAATTCATAACAGTAGCAAAATTATAGTTATGAAGTAGCAACAAAAATAATTTTATGGTTGGGGGTCACCACAACATGAGGAACTGTATTAAAAGGTCATAGCATTAGGAAGGTTGAGAACCACTGCTCTAACTCTTGGGCTTAAGCTATTCTCTTGCCTCAGCCTCCCAAGTAACTGAGGCGCCTGCCACAACACCTGGATTTTTTTTGTTATAGTTGTCATTGTTCTGTAGCAGCCCCAGGCCAGGTTTGAACCCACCAGTCCCAGTGTATGTGGCTGGCACCCTAACCACTAAACTACAGGCACCAAGCCTCAAGTGATCCTCTTGCGTCAGCCACCCTAGTAGTTGTCCAGTTTGTCTATTGTTAGTAGAGATGGGGGTCTCACTCTTGCTAAGGCTGGTTTCGAACATCTCAGCTCAAGCAATCCATCTGCGTTAGTCTCCCAGAGTGCTAAGATTACAGGTGTGAGCCTTGCACCCAGTCTAGTATGTATTTTTGTGTGTGTACATCAGAATAATATTTTTCTGAGGCTGTTCTCTCCCTGTACTTCATCTCCAGTGTAGCTTTAGAGGTTATGTTTGGTCTGGAACGAGGTGGGTGTTTCACATTCATTGATTCTGAATTCAAAGTACGGTTCCCAACTACCAAGAGAATTCTCATATTTCTGTTTGCCAAGTATTGGTCCTGTGTGTCCTAATGTAATGGGACACATTTTAAAATAAAACCCTGCTGTGAATAAGATGATCTTTCTGGAGGCAAAAATTAATGCTGGGGTTTTTAGAGATATCTAGCTTCAGTCTAAAGGTAAAGCATCATTACTTGTTCAGTATATAACACTATTTATTATCTATTCTTTGCCAAGAAATATGATCCCTGCCCTGATGGAGACCTTGTTATAGATCAGAAACAGGTATCAGTCAAGTTACCGTACAGATAAATAGTTACAAGTGTCTTAGAAAAGAGACAGCATTTGGAGAAACCTTCACATGAGTCCTGTCCTAGGCTGGGGAGAGTCAGGAAAGTCTTCTCTAAGGAAAGTGACATCTGACCTGAGATCTAAAAGAAAAATAGGGGTAAACCTCGCAGATATGAGGAAAATTGAAGGAAAGATTCATTGTTTAAATTATAACTGTTATGACTAATTGAAGAAAATTTTTTAACTAGTTCAAAGTCTTGCTTAAGCTTTCACAGAAGCTAGTCAGTTTATTAGTCATATTTTATGCAATTTACATTAAATGTGATGTCATGGACTTGGAAACTAACACTGACTCCAAACAGTGACATATAAATATTAAAAGAGAAACAGCCCTGGTTTCCAGGGTTCTCTCATTCAAAGCAACTGAGCAAGGTCTTCATTTAAAAGAATAAAGACCTATGCTTTGTACCATATTACATGTTACAGAGTATAAAACAATAATTATGCAGAGTGGGGAATATAAACGCAGAATGATCTACTGCTTTTAAGGTAGTTTTTAGCTACCAAGGCAGGTTATCTACCTTTCTCCCACATCAGTGTAGCAAGTACATTGGAAAGAAGATATAAGTCTTTGCCGTGGGTAAGTGGCATCTAGAAAAGGATCATGGTTATATACATCAACAACATCAAAAATATAAAACGTGGAATACATTTTAACCAAAGTATTTAAAACTACCAATAAGTAGTAGGAGTAATAACCATGACAGTAGTAGTAATAATTGCTATTTATTCTGAGTTTCCCATAAACTGACCAGGCTATTGCATTATCTATAATATTTTTGATTTCTATCCATGACAGAAGCTATTATAATCTTTGCTTTATAGACAATAATAGAATAAGTTCAGAGCGGTAAGTAACACAGTGAGCAACAGAGTAAGGATTCAGCCCTGGTCTCTCTGCCCTCTGTTCCAAACCGATATTGCTTGAACTCAGGGAATTTGCCTGGGTTCAGTGTCTGACAATATTAGTTTTTCTCTTATTGTTTTCATATCAATAAAATAGTAAGCACAGTAATGCTTTTAATCATGATTTTCTTTTTTTGTTTTTTAGAGACAGAGTCTCATTTTGTAGCCCTCAGTAGAGTGCGGTGGCATCACAGCTCACAGCAACCTCCAGCTCTTGGGCTTAAGTGATTCTCTTGCCACACACTCCCCAGGAGCTGGGACTACCGGCGCCTGCCACAATGCCCGGCTATTTTTTGTTTTAGTTTTGCTGGGGCCGGGTTTGAACCCGCCACCCGCAGAATATGGGGCTGGCGCCCTACTCACTGATCCACAGGCTCTACCTTCATCATGATTTTCTTAATCTTTCCAATTTGAAATGGTTCTAATAATCCCCAGGACATGAAGAATATTTTTTAAATGAAAACAATAGTTAAAAGAGATAATAGATTCTACTTTCAGTGGAATAAGTCAGTAAGCCAGAAAGGAGAGAATTACAAATTAAATACAACAGAAACATTATAATGTAGCTTAAGGATTTATTAGTAGCACAATAACAGGCTATTCTACTGAAAAAAAAAATCATTTAATCAGGGAAGTAGCAGAACCAGCATGTCTGGTCTGGGTATTTTGTTCTTGTCTATGCCTTTAGTAAATATTTTAGACAAAATGACAATGAATTTGGAATGAGGTCAACTCCATGTTGATTACAGTGGAAATAGATGAACCGGACCACTTTCATGCATACGTTAATAAGGGGTGATAGTTTAGTCTGGGTAAAGCAATAGAAGAAAATAAATTATATTTAAAGAAAGAAGGAATACATAGATATTAAAAACTTCTTCTTTTCCCCAGATAAAATAGAATATAGTTGAAAAATATTTATAAGGAGATCTACTTATAATCACAATAATTATGTGAGGATGTTTTGCCTTCATCTCTTGAAAAACATTAATGAAAAAAGAAATTGCTTCAACCTTTTTGTGTCTATAATAAACCGTATGAAATGAGCCTTCTGTCCATGCCAGCTTGATTTGGTAGTTCCCTCTCCCTCATGATATGCAACATCTTGCCAGTTCTGCTGTAATAACGGACAGAGACCGACAGATAGACACGTGTTTGCACGCACACACCCACAGGCAGAGAGAGACAGAGAGGGAGAATGACTGGCAGGCTCAGAGGCCTGAAAGTTAGTCTGATGGGGTTAGTATGCTGGGAAGAGCAAAATTTCAAAGATTTGTGTGTCAGGGTGGGAAGAAAGAAAGGGAACGTCAAAGACTACACAGAAGCGGAGCCAGAAGCTTCCTTGGACCTAGCAGGGTTAAGGTTTAAGAGCTAAAAGTTGCTCTGCAGATAGAACAAGTTAAAAAGCACAGAGGAGACATTTGCGGTTTCCTCTTGAGGGTAGATTTCATACAGATTGCAAAAAGAAGCCTAAGCCTGAAGTACAGGCCTGTAGGTTCTTCTGGAGAGTGGGAGAGAGAATAACTGAGAATATCCTTGTAAAGATTTTCATAACTAGACTCTTAGAATAATTACACACTATAAAAAGAAGCCTCCCTGTCTACTTACCCAGGATTCACACTCTGAGTTATGTTTGAAAATGGGCTTTTTGCTTAAAAAATACCACAGAATCGAAAAGAAGCTTACTCCAGCAATCTACCTGGAGTAGATTAATTCAGCATAGACTTTTATTCATAACTTTAATCAGTTACTCTTTAGGATCACTGGACATTATAAGATTAAAAAAAGTGAATGTAGATCAAGATAAACAACCAGAACAACTTGATCACAAAGGAAACAGTTAAGTAAGGAATACAAGAACAAAAGTTGATTTTTTTTTTTTTTTGAGACCTAGTCTCACTCTGTCACCCTGGGTACAATGTCATAAAGTCACAGCTCACAGCAACTTCAAACTCCTGGGCTCAAGCCACCTCTTGCTTCAGCCTCCTACATAGCTAGGACTATAGGCACTCACCACAACACCTGGCTAATTTTTCTATTTTTAGTAGAGATGGGGTCTTGCTCTTGCTCAGGCTGGTCTCCAACTCCTGAGCTCAGGTGATCCAACTGCCTCCACCTCCTATAGTGCTAGGATTACAGGTATGAGCCATCGTACTTGGTTCAAAGTTGAATATTTGAATTATGTACTTGTAGAAATTAGCCAGAATATTCAGGAGACAAAAAGAGTGTTATAGTAGAACAATAAAACACAGTAGATCTTAGATGCTGAAATATTGTCCACGAAATTAATCAGAAAGGCAAATGAATAGAATTAACATTCTTAGAAACTATTTATCTAGAAGACAAGGAAATATTTGTTTATTTCCTTATAGGAAATAGTCTATTTCTGTTACACCGTGATTTTTATAAACATTATCTCATTTAATACTCATAATAATAATGGGATGAGACCTAGACAGGAAGGTCTCTTAGGCCAGATAAATAATTTGACCAAGTTAACACAGTAGTAAGTGATGTAGATAAAATGCAAAACCAGTGCTTACGCATATTTGAACAAGTAACGACTAGCATGATTGTCTGTATGTGTTAAGTATTTTCCGTATTTTATCATATTTAATCCTTATAACGAGAAGGTATATTAAGTAAGGCTCAGAAATATCTATTATGTCAACTTCCCCAAATTACAGAATTTTCTTTGCTCCTAGTCTCAATTTCCTCCTTTCCACTCTTCTCAGTATCACCATAAACATTTTCAAAAACACAGTTCTCATCATGCCATTCTGCTTAAAATCCTCTGATTTAGAATTGCCTACAGAATAAAGTCCTTTCATTGCATGCAGTGGTTTTTATGATATCACCCTTGCCCACCTTTCAAACTCTATTTGCTCCTGTTTCCCACCAACCATACTTCTTGGATTCCAGCCCTATTGGCCGCATTAGAGGCCAAATTTGAACAGGTTGTGCTCTTTCTTTTCTCTGTGTGTTTGTCCATGCTGTTTCTTATCCTTTTAATGTTCTCACAGAGAGTGGGCGTGGTTCCATTTGCTACCGTCTGTTTTTGTTTCTTTCGGTAGTTACTGCCATTTTTGTTTAAATATCCACACTTCTCTGGTTCTATGCCTTGAAGCTGGTTCAGCTCTAGCTAATCAGTGTGATTTTTACAGCCTGGTTATAGTTCTTCATTCAGACAACCCCATTTGAGCCAGTGAGACATGGGGGGGGGGGAAGTTATTTTTAAAATATCCTGACTCTTCTGAGAGGGTTCTGGAATTGATGTGCTCTCTCACCGCCATCTTATGAGTACGAGGGAGAATAAAAATTAAACTGAGGCTTAACATTCTGGAGGACAAAGGAAAAAAAGGAAGATGTCAGGTCCTCAGTGACACCACTGAGCTGCTGAAATCAGCCAACACCAAAGCTCCATTTACGCCTGGACTTTTAAGTTATGGGCACCATTCAAAAACATTATTGACAGATTTTTCTGCTAATTGCAACCAAAAGCATTTTATTACCCAAATGATTTCTACTGAAAATAGATCTTTCTTAATCTCGCGGTCAAAGTTAAGTGTTTTTTCCTCTGTAAGCCTGAAATTCTTTCTGTGTATTTCTATGACCGTGCTACTTTAATTTTATTCTGCTTTTCTATAAAACTGAACACCTTAGGGAAATGAGCTCATGTTACATGCTGCTCTGAGTTTGTTCAGAAATAATCCACCCTCGCTCTAAGAAAAAACTCTTCATTTAATTTAGGGTTTCTCAACCTGAGCACTATTGATATTTGGGGCCAGATAATTCTTTGTGGTGGAGCATCCTATGCAAAGTCTGTTTAGCAACGTCCTTGGTCTCTACCTGCAAGATGCCTGTAACCCCACCTATCCCTTCCCACACATAATCAAAAATATCTCCAGGAATTGACAAATATCCTTCAGGGAGGAAAATTATCCCCTGCTGGGGACTACTGACCTAATACAGGATGTCCCAAAAGTCCTCTCTAAAGTCACCATACATAGGAAAAGTGGGAAATAGCAACTAAATGTAACTTGATTTACAAAATAATGATTACAAAATTTTTAAGAAGTGGTAGCCAATATATAGAGAATATTCTATAAATATTTTGGTGTGAATTTGGGGATACCCTGTATGATGATGAAGAATTTAGATTTTTTTTTTTTGAGACAGAGTCTCACTTTATTGCTCTATGGTAGAGTGCTATGGCATCATAGCTCACAGCAACCTCAAACTCTTGGGCTTGAGTGATTCTCTTGCCTCAGCCTCCCAAGTAGCTGGAACTATAGGTGCTCACTACAATGCTGGTTATTTATTTATTTATTTTTGGTTGTAGTTGTCATTGTTGTTGCAGGCCCGGGCTGTGTTTGAACCCACCAGCTCCTATGTATGTGGCTGGTGCCCTAGCCACTGAGCTACAGGCACTGAGCCAGAGTTTAGATTATTTTTTTCTTGTAGAGACAGAGTCTCACTTTATCACCTTTGGTAGAGTGCCGTGCCATCACACAGCTCACAACAACCTCCAACTCCTGGGCTTAGGCGATTCTCTTGCCTCAGCCACCGAAGTAGCTGGGACAACAGGTGCCCGCCACAATGCCTGGCTATTTTTTTGTTGCAGTTCAGCTGGGGCCGGGTTTGATCCTGCCACGTTTGGTATATGCAGCTGGCGCCCAACTCACTTAGCCACAGGCACCACCCCAGAGTTTAGATTTTATTAAAAACATCTTCTTGGCTTGGTGCCTGTAGCTCAGTAGCTAAGGCACCAGCCATATACACTAGAGCCGGTGAGTTTGAACCCAGCCCAGGCCTGCCAAAAAACAATAACAACTATAACAAAAAAATAGTCAGGCATTGTAGCAGGTATCTGTAGGACCAGCTACTTGGAAGGCTGAGGCAAGAGAATCAATCGCTTAAGCCCAAGAGTTTGAGGTTACTATGAGCTATGGCCACAGCACTCTACCAAGGGCGACATACTGAGACTCTTATCTCAAGTAAATAAATAAATAAAAACATCTTCTTGAGCTTTTAAGCCAATGACAAGTCTATAGAGGTTAATTCCTACAGGATTACATTAAATTATATCCAATCCTAAATATAGACAGAACAAGTAACGAGTCCATAAAGGGCAAAGTATATCAGTTTCATGTGAAACTTTGGTTTGGTATGTAATAAAGGAATGGTGAACTCCACCTGTCCTGGTACAGGATATGATCTCACACACCAAACATGCTTTTCTCATAAGCCAATCCCTCTCTAGTAACTTGCCATTCCAAAAAAAATGGGTCATGTTTACCCATGAAACATGAAAAAGGAAAGACCAAAAAAAGAGGAGGAAATGTGTTTTATATTAGGACTACCGTCCTGGGTACCCACAACAGAAGAACTTGGCACCAAAGTTCCCCTATTACCTCCTCATCATTACACCTACCCTGTCTAATCCCCAATAGGCATCTCCCACTTAGAGTGAGATCTTTCAAACGTTACTAATTATAAACCTCTTCAGAGGCCAGGTGTTTTCACTCAGAGGTAACATGCATGTACTTGAGCCCACACAATCTCCTTAGCCTGGGGCAAGCACTGCTGCCTGAAATGCCTTCTCTCATAAGACAGGATGATGAAAAACGGAAGTTGTAGAAATGAATGGACCCAGCCAAAAGCCTTGTTGTTTCTCTAATCCATAAGGAATTCAGAGAAATAGTGCAACATAAAGGCACCTATGCTCCAACATGACCTAGCCCTTATTTCTACATCCAAAGCACGTTCTTATTTATACCAAATCAGTACTTGAACATATGCTTTTGGTAAATATAAACATTTATTTTTGCAACTGAAAAAATTATAAACATTCATTTTGTCTTTTTTCTCTGTTTCAGGTTGAAGCTAATTCCATGTTTGCCTTTGTATCTAGATATTGTTTTAAATATCAATATATGTGTTCAATATATATTGAACATTTTCGAGGCCATAATTAAAATGGTTGACTCCAAGCATAAGGAAATTAGCAAAATCCAAACTATTATATATAAACTGTAATAATTAAGGTTATTAATATGATCAAGAATGGCAATAATACATGAAGTCAGACCGTGAAGTTAGTTGTTGAGCTCATCTTAGAAAAAGTGCTATATACTTGATCACTGAATATCACTGTAGTCCCCTGTGAGGTACTCCCCTTGGGAGGCTAAGCACCCACACCAGAGCCTATTCCACCCTTCAAAGCAGTTTTAGAACTCTTTATTTGGAATGGCCAGAGCTTTCACTGTACCCGGTCATATTTAAGTTTGCAAGCTCATCCTAGAAAAAGTGTACATACTATAGCACCTTCCAAGGACTCCCCTGGACCATCTGGTGACCACAGGGATATTCAGCCATGAGGTATGTAGCACTTTTTCTAGGAGGAGTTCAACAACTTCATTGTCCAACCTACCATGGTATGATTCATTTCCCCAGAAACTCCAGGAAACAGTATAATATGGGGCAATTAATGTCGACACGACATGGATAGAGTTACATATTCTTTCTATTACACTTAAAAAATTAAGTTATGACCATAAAAGAATTTCCCTACAACCTGGAATAGAAGACTGCAATAGCAATTGCCATGATTTGCTTTGTAGAAGGTAACAACAGTCTTTAGAATTAGCTTAGGGATTGTTAGTACAGTAGGAAGAAAGAAACTGTGTTCTCCTACTGCACTCTCTATACAACACAGAAAATTTCTGTTACCAGATGTGTGGATTTGTTTCTTTTTTTCTCCACCCCTCCCCCTATATGGGTCAATTCTCCAACACTTTCAGTAACAAAGTAGAACAAAGTAGAAACAGAACATACTGTTTCTAAAAAGAAAAAAAAAAAAAAACACTCTGTGAAGTAAGGCAATCAGTATCTTGCCCATCAAATAGATTCATAAACTAGAAGGGATCATCTAGATCCTTGTGTTCCATTAAAAGAGAGATATCATATATGTAGCACAAAGCTGGAAGTAAACTTTTTTTTTTTTGGAGAGAATCTCACTTTGTTGACCTTAGTAGAGTGCGGTGGCGTCACAGCTCATAGCAACCTCAAACTCTTGGGCTTAAGCGATTCTCTTGCCTCACCCTCCTAAGTAGCTGGGACTATCGGTGCCCACCACAAGGCCCGGCAATTTTTTTTGGCTGTAGCTATCGTTGTTTAGCAGGCCCGGGCTGGGCTCCAACCCGCCAGCCTCAGTGTATGTGGCTGGCACCCTACTCACTGAGCCATGGGCACCAAGCCTGGAAGTAAAAATTAATAAAGTTTCAAGTGAACTTAGCAAGCTGGAAGAATAAATCTAAAATTATCAAGACGATTGTTATAAGGATGATTGTAGTGGCTTAGATTTATCTCTTAAAGCATTCGTGAATAAGTGAGGAATAATAGATTGTGTATGGATGTAAACCCTTCATTCAAAAATCATTGATTAGTATAGTTTACCCCTGTCACTTTATCAAATGTCAGGGTATCAGAGTCACATTGTGTCTATAGCATTACTCTCATCTATGAACTTAGAAACCCTAGCAGAAATAAAACTGATTTGTTTAACATGATCTGTTCTTTTGGGATTCATGCTCATTTGGGATTCTCACTGGAATTCATATTACATAATTTATCCTAAGCTATCCATTTAACAATATATTCTAGAAAATCCCCAAATGCTACCATTTTCCTCTTGTTTAAAAAAATCAGAACCAAGGTGGTGCCTGTGGCTCAAGTAGTAGAGCACCAGCCCCTATGCTGGAGGTGGCAGGTTCTGGCCCTGGCCAAAAAATTAAAAAAAAGAAAAAAAAATCAGAACCATGCTTCTTCTCTAGACTTCTGCCATTTTACATAATTTTCCAAAGACTATCAACAGAGGGCTTTATGGCCACATCTTAATGTACTTTCAGAAATCAGGATATAATTTCAATAGATCTGTGGTTTGAATATAGTCTGACATAATTAGTACTTACTAAGTAGGGAAAAAAAGAAAATTTAAGCATGTCTAACATACTTCACACATATTATTTCATTATTAATTACCCAGGAGGTATTACTATTTCTACCTTAAAAATGAAGAAAGTGAAACTTTAGATAAACTCAGCTTGACAGACATATGTCTAGGAAGGAATAGATTCAAACACTGGTTTAATATCAAACCCTGTATTTTAGAATTATTTTAGGGGGCATTGCTCCTCTTAGTCCCCTGTCTCAAATTCCAAGTTTCTCTTCACAGTCACTAATTAACACATCAGCATGTTACTATGAATATCTTTCTCTTAGAAGATGAAAGCAAAATAATTGTGGACTAGTGCTCCATCTCTACCTAATTATTCTTATTTTTAACATCACTATGAAAAGATGGATAAGCAGGAAAGAAGAGAGGGAGGGAGGGAGGGAGGAAGAAAGGGAAGAAGGAAGGAGAAAAATAATTTTGTCATTTTTTACAATTCTCCATTGATTATAAACTTCAAGATGCCATGGGTATATTCTCCTAAATTTCATGTTATTCATATATTTCTCAATCAGTTATATCTCAGCTTGTCATAATTAAACCCAGAGAGCGAGTTTCTCTCACCACTTCTATTTAAGACATTAAATTTTCAGACCAAGTCACATGTTTTTATGAATTCTACTTTTACTCTAATCATAATGACATAAGCTATCCGGTTAATGGAAATCACCCATAAACACTGTATCTTATTTATATACAAAAGTGTATAGGAGTTAGAATACCTTAATTCAGAGTCTGTTTCAAAGTCATCTTCAAAAGGGTCAACTCACTCAAACATGTTTTTACTTCCAGGAACAAAGCCGAGAGGCTAAGAAGTGCTGGTGGTAATAGTCAGGAAAATTAAAGAAGCGATTCACTGAGAAAAAAAATTATAAGGAATTAGTACAAACTTTCCCTTAAAATGTATTTGTTTTTTGTTTACACTTGTAAAGAACAGTTTCCCCATCTTTGTAACTAGATTATTTTAGAATATCTGTTTTAGAGGAAACGTTATTTTAACACCTCTGAGCGTGGTTACTATTTGGCACATGAATATGCCAGAATAGCTGGCCATTAAAAATGGAGTCAACGTTTACTAAATTCTGTAATTGAATTTGAAAGCAATGTTTAGGGAAATACAGTGGTATTTCTTCTCTTCCTGTGTATCCACTCTGGTTTATTAAGCTCTTCCCTTTCCCAGCCACATTTCACATTCTTAATCATCTTAATCATCCTACTACATCAACTCATTTTAATTTGCACTCTTTTTGCTCATCCAAGTTTTAGGCCTCCGCAATCACCTCTTCATGACTCTTTCCTTCCCACAAGCAAGAAACAAGGAAGAAAATCTTGTTATATGTATCTTGGAAACATTTCCTCTGCCAGACCTCCTTCTTGCCCACTGCCTTCCTTAGGGTAGCCCACTTCTAATCGCTCACCAAGAAGATAAAAATAGCTTTTGCTTATCTCCTCCTAAATAGGACTTTTCCGTTTTTGTCCAACAGTCCCACTGTCATATATGATTACTTTCTAATTTAAATTCTTCATTGGGTCTCTGTTGAGATAAAGATAACAAAAAAAAAGATATCTTTTTTTAAAGATAAAACTGCTGCTCTCTGGCACTGAAATTCACATGGATCCCCCATGATGTCTTGACCCTCATATGCTCCCACCCCCATGTGCTACTCTTATATGTAAAAAGCAGCTATCATTAAAAACCTTGACTATATCTTCATTTGCCATGTTCTTTCACAACCATGTAACTTTGATTATGTACATCACTTGGCCTAGAAATCTGTTCTCCTTCCTCTCTTCTCTACATATATCTGATTCTTCAAACCCACCATTAGTATCACTTTCTATATGATTTGATTGTTTTTCCTTAGTAAAAACTAACCATACTCTCCCGTGGTCCTTAGCACTCTATTCGTAGTACTTACACAACATGAAAATATATTAATTTCAACATGCTGAGAAAAGCACTATAATCATGGTAGATAAACCATATGGAGAGGAAAAGAGAAAGAAAACATTAACTCTTGATCTGAATCCTGCCTTAGACTGTGAGTTCACAGGAGTCTGTAATCTGGCTTTAGGTGTTAGCTATCAGTTGAACTCTTATCATTGATACATGGTGAGTAATCAATAAGCTTTTTAAAAAAAAAAAAAACAATGATCTTCCTAAAAATAACTTAATTATTAACTTTGATAAATGTTTTAACATTGGATTTTATGTTCTTCTGTTTGTCTCCAATCATTTAATGTGTTCAAGCCTTGTCTGCCCAATAGGAAGACTAAAGTTCTAGAGGCAAGGTACTCAAATCAGTCATAGGGAATCAAAGAATAATCATAAACTTAATAAACTACTTTTACCTTAAAATTTGTTTCCCTAGTTGAATTTTTTTAGTATTTCTATATAAATATAGTAAAAATTGATACAATCTGCTATATGGTCATTGCACAGTCTACCAAATGTGATTTGAATATGTTAATAATTTGGGGGATCCTTTTCCACAAAGATGAAATGCTGATGAGTATCATAGAGCTGACACAACAAACTGAAATATAGCAGAAATCCCATCAGTTATATGAATTTCATTGTTTATATATTAATCAAGAAAAGAGAAGCCAAAAACCTTCATCATTTTTTAATTTCCATTTGAATAAAATATTATCACTCTGAGTATGCTTTTTGTTTACACAAATATATCTCTGGGATTTTTTTTAATAATGTAAAGCCAGGTCATTTCTATTCTTCCATGAATAATCTTCAAGGGCCTCTTATATATGTTTCAGGTATAACAACAAAAATCTTCTTGCTCACCAAGAAGACCTGTGAAATGGGTTTTATTGTCCCTATTTATATAGGAGAAAAATGAGTGCCACAGTATTCAGTACATTGACATTCACATAAGCTCCTGACTTTAGTAGAGTACTAAACTGTACTTCACTGAAGTACTGTGATTTTACTAAAGCTATTGTCTTTTAATCTGCAAACTCTCATTTTATCTTCACTATATATTTATAGTATAGTATAGTACAAAATGTGGTAGCAAGCAGTCTGACTGCTTTTTAAAGTCAGTGTCAATAAATCATCCTGTTTTCAACCCCAGCTTTCTTCTTTTTAACCTGGTTCTGATAATTTCTGAGAATCTATACTGAAAAATCAGGTTGCTTTTTGTTTTTCTCACTGCCAGTTTAAGATTCAGCTCCTTTGGATCTATAAGTCAGTTTTTAAGCTTTTAAAAATATTGCTTTTGTCTTCTTTTCATTTTTCTTGCTCCCTTTCTCCTCCCCTTAAATATTTTCTTGTGAAATATACTCACAAAGAAAGTGAATAAAACATATAAACAGTATATATAACAGGGGCAGGGAACATACATGACCTTCTAGGTCCTTAAGTACAGCCTTTTGATTGAATCCAAATTTTACAAAAGAAATACTTTTACTTTTATTCTTTTGTTCGTCCTTTATATATTTAATTTAAAAATGAATGCATTTAAAATACCAAAGAATAAGTTTCAATGAAATAATCCTCCCAGACTGACCAGCATAATTAGAACATTAGTAAGCCCTAAGAGCTAACTTGACAGCTACTACTCATGATCTAATGATTTAACTCTACCTTTCCCTGCCTGCCTGGGACCACTACCACATGAGGCTGGTTGGTGAGAGTTTGTGGGGGTCAAGTTCACCAGTCCATTATCAGCTTCTGACAATGGTTCATTGTGTTTCTTTTTGTAGGGGAATTTGTGAATAGTCACACAGGTCAAGAGTATTTTTAAATTCTGTCTTCTTAACAACCCATCGTGTCAAAGAAAATTAAGAGAACATGGAAGGATGAAAGACTTTTTTAGTGAGGACTGAGAATTGCAATATTATTTTGTTTCTCCTAAAGATAAGATGATTTGTTTGATTATGATACTGTAACATCAACATTAAAGAAATTCAATGTTCATCAACCTTATATCACACATAAAGATAGCAAACATTTTATTTCATTTTATTTTAGGGTTGCAAAGAGAGATTTCATTTGGGCAGAACAAAGAGAAAGTTTAGAGCACTTCCAAAGAGAGTTGAAAGTGGGTCCCTTTCATGATGGAGAAAAAGTGAGAGAGAAGAGACTCAAAGTGCTCCAGCAGTAAAAATATTCTCCATTTGAAATTGGTTGCAAGTCTTTCATTGGCCTCTCTGCTCCACTAGCCAGTATTGCCCTTTTCTATTGGTCATTGATGGTCTCTTTCTATTGGTCATTGGTTACCTACGTCACTTCATATCCACATTCTTATGGGCCCTCCAGACTTTCTGGTTGAACAAGCCAGGTTTTCTTCCTTCAGGGGCTTCGTCCCCTGAAGCTCCTTTCTTAGTGTCCCTCTCACTACCCCCTGAGGAGATATGATCCTGAAATTTTGAAGGGAAAATGGACAATGACAGCTCTTAACTACTTTCTGCTGTCAAAATGGGGTGTTGGCTTTCCTATCAGGGACCCTTGTCAGGTTCTCTAAAGGTTTTTCAGGAGTCAGAAGTTTCTGGCTAAAAGGTTTCAGTAGTATTTGCTGGAATCCCTAATAACCATCATCTTATCATGAAACCATCAGAGCCTAGAAGATACAAACTTAATAATGAGGTTGGACAGACAGAGTCCAAACTTTAAGAAAAGGGATGATTAGCTGGGTGCAGTGGCTCATGCCCATAATCCTAGCACTATGGATTATGGGAGGCCAAGGCAGGTAGATTGCTTGAGCTCAAGAGCTCAAGACCAGCCTGAGCAAGAGCTAGACCCTATCTCTAAAATAGCAGGGCACTTTGGCAGCCATCTGTAGTCCCAGCTACTTGGGAGGCTGAGGCAAGAGAATTACTTGAGCTCAAGAGTTTGAGGTTGCTGTGAGCTATGATGCCATTGCACTCTACAGAGGGCAACAAAAAAAAAAAGAAAAGAAAAGGATGATTATAATTGTAGGCCTAATGAAAGAATATAGAAAGAAATATTTCTTTAAATTAGGTATTTTTAAGGCAGATGCATTTAAAAGAGCTTGTTTAAAGGTTTGGAAGGCTTTTTCCTGAGTCCTACCCTATCTTAACTCCTCTATCTTTTCTCCCTTTAAAACTGTGCAGTCTTAGCCAGCTCTCCATATTGAGGAATCCATATTCGATGGTACCCTGTCATTCCTAGGAACTCCCTGAGTTGTCTTTGTAGAGGAGCTAGTGAGAGAACAAATTGTCTTGACTCTCTCATCTGAGAGTCCCTTCTCACCAGGGCAAAGAACAAAGCCCAAGTAAGTAACTTCAGGTTTGCATAATTGAGCTTTCTCCTTTGACACTTTAAATCCTTCCTCCTTAAGAAAATTTAACACTTGTCTAGTGTCCTCAACAGAAGATTTACATGAGAAGCTTCAGATTAGCAAGTTATTTACACGCTGAATATGGGCGCTGGGAGAAGCCAAGTTAAGCTTTTTGAGAAGTTTACTCAAAGCATTCCTCATATTTGCAGGACTGTCTCAGAATCCTTGGGGCGGGGGTGGGGTGGGGGGTGGTGGTGTTAAAAGTCTACATGAACTGAGTGGGAATGCCCAGTGTCCTAACTACAAAGCAAAGGAGAAGTTAAATACCTGTGAATGTGCTGCCTGTTGATGTTAATAAGGAAGTAAGAACAGGAGGACAGGGAACCATCAAAGGCTTTCAAAACTGAAAAAGCCACTCCTGTATCAGATAATGTGACAGGCTCATCAGTGATGTCCAATGTGACCCATGGCCCTCTTCCTGAAGAGCCTAGGGCCTGACAAGCCATTATTTGTCATCATTTCCTTGGTTGCTTTCTCAGGATATGGTGTCCCAGGGCACCATAGTGGAAGCAGGTGGGCCAGGGTGATAATGCTATACCTCTTTTGCTGTCCATTTTGGGCCTCCTCTGGTGACACTCTTTCCTTAGATGCCTCTGTTTGCCACAGTTGAAACACAACTCCTCAGACTTCACATTACTGCCAAAGGACAGTCATCTCCCTTGCTTGTCTACTACTGGACCACGGTATTGGCTGCAATAATCTTAGTCTTTCAGTGTTTTTTGCTTGCCTCTTCCAGGTTTGGTTGTTGAACACTGAGGTGGCCAAGTTTGGTAGCTTATTTGAATCACTTTGGGTTCCTATGGTTTCCTACAGATATCAGGGGCTGATTGGTTAATAAAATAAATATTAAGCATAATTCTCCCATCTGCTGATTCAGGGTCCAAGCTGATACACTTTTGGACTGCCTCTACTAGTCTTCCCTAGAGGAGGCTGGATTTTTATTGTTATGCTGAGTCAGCTCATCTAATGTGGAAAAGTTTATTGGCTTTCCTTGTATTTCCCTGTACTTCCTACAAGGCAGGTCTGCATGTAAGTCTTGGCTGCTGCGCCAGCCTCTCCTGCTTGCCCAGGATGACAGTTCCTCTCAGGGTCTTGGGTAGGAACTGCATTTGCCCCATCAGCCAAATTCTGATTAGCAGCATGTTGTCTATCTGCCCAGTGTCATGCAGGTATTATTATATTCTGTATGCTGTTTTTTGTATATAGTACAATGCCACAGTAAAATCATTAGATCCCTCCAAGTCTAATAAAAAATTTTAATTGAATGCTGAAAGTCTTCTATGAACTTCCCAGAATTTACTCAAATTTTTTACTTTTTTTCTTACAAGTTTTTATGTCTGTCATGTTGAAGGGACCATGCACCTTTATAACCTGCTGTCTGTTATAGGAAGTTACCGTATGTAGACAAAGAAAACAAGGGTAGAGACCTGAATAAAGGGTGAGGCTGTGGTCTCTCCTGAACTATAAGCTGGCAGAGGGTCCTTCATTTTTTGGCCTCTGCTTCTTTCCACCCAATGGGTTTTTCCCTTCTGGAGTATACACGGGTGGTGCCGGCAAACCACCCAAAGGGGGAAATTTGACGTTTTCCCAGTATGTTTCCCCTTTAGTTCCTTCCTCCCCAGTTGACATTTTTTTTTCTATACAAGACTCACAATATTGAAGATTATTCCTTATATACATAAAAGCTTACATGTAGGGTATCTTTGACCACTTCCCCGTATTTCTACAAAAGAGGTTCAGGTGAGTTTGTATAATCCAAACTCCAATCTATGCACCAGACTTCCCCATCTGGTAATTGGTATTGAGACCAAGTTGTGTTACAAAAGAAAATTAATTTAGACTTTTGGAGGTTATCGAATCCAAGGATCTTCCAATTCTTTAAGATGAATCCTAGGGGTGAGTTAGAGATTATTGAGGCTCTTTATCCTATAGTCCTCTATGAGAGAGAAAAGACCTTGCCACCCAGGTGTTCCTCAGGTTCAGAGTACCTTCACAACCTCAGACAGGCATCGCCATCTGGTAAACTAAACCCTCCTCCAAAGCTGTGTGTGGGGCTCTTGGAAAAGTTATTAAAAAAAAAAAAAAAACCCTATCTTTTTCTGCAAAGACTGTTGCACAGTCACATCTCATTCCCTTGCAATGGCTGCCAGGGACAGCACCCTATGGTACTGTCCTTTGACCAGACCGGTCTTTTCTCCTTCTCACTCCCCACATACCACTCCATGGGCAGTAGACCTTCCTCCTTGCATCTTTCAACTCTCCTTCAATGATAGCTTCCCAGTCTCCTCAGACACATACCACTCCATGGGGAGTAGTAGCCTCTCCTTCTTGCCTCTTGCAAGCCTCTCCTCCTGGTTGCCTCTCAGTCTACTTGGAACTATAAAGAAAATGCCTCTAATTTGCAAAGAAGTGTGGGCTAGCCTGGGGATATGGCATGTCCCCCAAGAGCATTAATGAAATCCTTTAATATAGCTCTTTTTCCACTTACAGTGTTGATTGGGATAAAGCCATCCCACAAAAGTGGGGTTGTTATAAAGAATGAGGTGTTAGAAAGAGGTTCCCAAAACCCAACAAGTGGAGAGATCTCTAGACAAAACATGTTGCTTGTGGTGAAAAGTCACAAAAGCACAAAGGGAAATCCCTTGTGGGCTCAGGAGCTCCTGCTTTGGAGTTCCATCTCCAAGAAAAGGGTACAGGGAAAGGATAGTACCAAACATAAGACACTTCAATTGGCTTCTTGTTCCCTTCTCGCCTTCCAATAATGCCATGTTTGAATAATTAACCATAATTTGGGGTTGATTAACCATAGTGGGGATGATTGAGCTTTACAATAAAACAGAGAAACTACTAACCTACAATTTTCAATAAAGACTCAAGTACCAGAGAAAAGGTGGTACCAGACCAGTTTGGTAGCATTCTGTGAATTCCATGGGGATCCTCCATGCTAGAAGCTCACTCTCCCTTTTCTGGGATGCCATGTTGGATCCTCCATGTTCTCCTTCTAGGATGCCATGTGGTCTCCCTGCTCCCCTTCTGGGAAGCCAATAGAAAACACCATGCTTTCATCTCCAAACGTGGTTTAGAGAAATTTCTTTCTCCTCCCTGGAGGAACTATTGACCTTTTCACCCTAACACTTTCAGGAGCACACCTGAGGAAGGCAACGAACAAAAAAAAAAAAAAAAAGCCAGTTCACCAGGGCTGCACTCAGCAGACACAGGCACTCAGTCATCTAATTTGGGATCTTACAAAAGCATGATGAATGTCAGAAATGAAAATTTAAGACAGCTGTAAGAGATATAGAGCAAGAGTATTTAACTATGCAGGGAATCTCCTGATGAGGTTAGGAACTAAGGCTTAGGAAGAGGAGGAAAATGCAAAGGACACATGTCAAAGAGTAATCAGTTTGCCTGTCTATAGGAATAAAAATGGCAAGCAGAGCACACTTTACTACTTTCAGAGTATTTTAAAAAATCAGATGCCAACATTTAAGAACTTTGAAATTGGAGAAAAAAATCAGATTTCCATATTTCATTAAAAATTGGAGGATTTAACAAAAGGCAGCAATCAGCTGAACCATGCAGCAGTGACTTAGAGTATGTGCTCTCTAATTTGTCAGATACACCACTGCAGACTATCTTACTTTAATCTGCCTCTTCCTGTACTTAGGTTTTCAACACCTGATTCAGAAAGAAGGTTGTACTGTATACTGAGGAATGGAAGTTAAGTCCTGTGTGCCTTGAGTACAGACACAGGAGGACAAGAATGGCAGCTGAAGCTGGAGTGGTAAGCGGGTGCCTGCCCTGATATACTGTCAGTACAGCACACAACAGTTCTGGGACCAGATGTAGGAGGGTTTTCCACAGCCACCAAACAAATCTGCACTGGAAACCAGTTACGTGTCCTATAATTCAGTTCAGTTCTGACATTATCTACCTGGAGATCCCATAAGCTAAGGGCTTAATCCCATAAGACAGCGCCTTCCACGTCAAATACAAAACATAAGTCTCAAGTTATGACCTTTGTTTCTAACCAGCTGGCTATAAATGAGGGGTTTCCACAATCTCTTCTTTAGGTTTAGTTAATTTTCTATAGAGAAGTTCACAGAACTCAGTAAAACACTTTATTTATGTTTATTCACTTACATGTATTATAAAGGATATTATGAAAGATACAGATGAATAGCCAGATGGAAAAGCTGTACAGAACAGGGATGTGGGAGCTTCCATGCTCTTTCTGTGTGTGCCATCCTCCAGTACCCTCCACATGTTCAGCTATCCAGAAGCTCTTTAAACCTGGTCCTTTTGGGATTTTACAAAGACTTCGTTAACCTAGGAATAATTGATCAAATCATCTGCTATCGGTGATAGAATGCCTAGGCATCAGAAAGTGGGGCTGAAAGTTCCAACCCCTTAATCACAGGTTTGGCTCCTCTAGCAACAAGTCCCCCATCTTGAGGCTATCAAGTCATCAATAATCTCATAAGCTTACAAAAAGACACTGTCAGTTAAGAGATCCCAAGGGTCTTAGGAGCCGTGTGCCAGGGAGAGGAGATAAAAAGCAAATAAATTCAGTATTTCACATTACAGAGCCAATGCGGCAGGCCTGCTAAGCATGAAGTCCGTGGATGCCACTGAGGAGACTAAAGCAGGGAAATTACATGCTCATACAGGAGTTTCAAAAATACTAGCGCAGTGTGGAAGGCAGATTGCAAACAGTACTTGGAAAGCTGAAGACTAAAAATATCAATATGGTTTACATTGTAAAATTTCAAATGCAAACCAAGAACGACTGTTAAATTTTTGTACAGAAGAGGTTCTACTCTGATGAAAGAAAGGCATCATGATGCCTCAACTTCCTAAAGGCAATAAAATAAAAAGTTGGTCATACCTTGAAAAAATATTGACCAAGATTATTATAATGAAAAGGGGAAAATTTTTCATAAAAAGAGAAAACCAGATGATAAAACCTGAGTGATAAAAATTTCCCGTATGTCACAGGAAAGTCTTTCTCTTGCTCAATACAGTATGTCCTAGTAATATTCAAATAAACTTAAACTCAAACAGACACACTAAAAAGACTGTAACTCAGAATGACCCATGGGGCTTATTTCCTGTTAGATGCTATCCCTGGTTCTGCTCTATAATTCTTGTTGAATACATTTCAGCGATGATTCATTTTGTCAGACTGCCAATAGCTTTCCCACTGAGTGAGCAGCACGTATTTTAGCAAGAACACAGTTGAGGACTTTGCTCAGATTGCCACCAATTACCTTATTTGTTTCTCAAAAGTGTCACACTTTTTTTTTTTTTTGAGACAGAGTCTCACTATGCCACCCTTGGTAGAGTGCTGTGGCGTCACAGCTCATAGCAACCTCAAACTCTTGGGCTCAAGTGATTCTCTTGCCTCAGCCTCCCAAGTAGCTAGGACTACAAGGAAAAGGAAACTTCTTCTCTACACCAGGATCTTGTAGAGGTTTGGCTGACAGCAAGGATCACGTGTTCCCAAGATCCAAATTCCCAGCTGCAACTCATGATCCACTTTACCCGTAGAAGAAATTGATTAAGCAAAATCTATGGAGTCATCTCTTGAATGACTTAAGTCTCCTTAATTCATTCACTTCCACATCAGCAGCACATCCTGCTTTTATTGTTGAAACCATCCATTTCCTCCATAATGATCCTCGGTCACCTTACAAAGGCCATTATCATCTTTCACCTGAATTGCCAACGACACATCTCACACAGTTTCCCAGACTGCCACCCAACTCCTATCACCATTTCATTTTTCACACTCTAATCAAAGAATCTTAGCAAAACGCAAATCTTTCAGTGACTCTCCATTGCTCTTAAATGAATCAAAACTTCTGAAGATTGCTTTTAATGACTTGGCCTTGGTTTATTTTATCAAACTATCCATCATTCATCACCCTTCCCCAGAGCAACTCCTTCATTTTCTTTCATTCCACAACTCAAAGTTTCTTTGTTTCACTAAATTAATATTGTGTGTGTTATTTTTCTTTTGCCTACAAGTGTTTGCTCGTCTTTTCTCCCTCATCTCTCATGGTCCCTTCTTCTTTGCCAGGCTAACCCTCCATATTTTGTGTGCTTCCATACCTCCCTGTATTTCTTATTGTTTTCATGGAAGATTTCATTTAAATTGTTATTGCTTGTATAGTTTGTATCTCTGGCTAAACTTTAAGTTATGCAGGAAGAGGAACTACTTTTATTTTGATTACTATTATATTACCAGTACCTATTACAGTGTCTGGCAAATAATAGGCACTTAGTAATCATTTATTGAATGAATGACCACATGAGTAATCTGCTACATTATGAGTTAAATAAATTCCCGTAGTTCTATTTGAATGCTAAACTTCAAATTAAGTTCTGGAACAGTTTGTTAGTAATTTGGTATTTTGCTCCATTTTGTCCATTTATTTATCTAGAAGTAGAATGTGTCTTTACATAGCATCTGTTCCTTTCCTCCCTAATGGCTGTTTCTATATATCTTATATTTATTATTCAATCAAGCAGGAATATAGAGTAAAACCATGACCTGATATAGAGAAGGCATTAGGAGGATTAGAAAAACTGGAAAATATAAAAATTAAATGATATGTATAAGGTGTTGATAAATTACCTGATCTTTATTGAATGCATAAAAACCATAGTGCCTGGAACTTAGTAGGCACCAAAAATACATAGGTTGATTTTATGAATGAAGGAAATTTTCAGAGTAGTTTTATCTTAATGTCCCTGATAAAGAAAGATATTGATAGTCATCAGTGCAGATACTGAGCTCTCTATTTACAGAATCAAAACATTGACTTTAAAGTTGTAGTTTTCAACACTGTAGTAGAATATTTTTTTGTGAGATCTTCCCACTGGAGACTTACTAGCCATGGATAGAATGGAGTCTTTGGGGGTACTGTGAGTCTTACAAAAGATTTTGAAGTTATGTTAATGGTATTTCTGCTGGGAGCAGTTATAGACAGAGTCAACTGTGGCCACAGCTGGGAGCAGGGAGCATCCCAGAGGACTGGATTGCTCTAATGGCATCGCTTTGGGGATGCTGAGCTCCAGGATACCAAGTTGAGACTTCACTCTCAGCCTAAAGGATCCTTAAAGGGAACTGAAGTGATCCTTGGCTATTAGAACACCCTGGATATCAGCGCAAGCACAAGCAAAGCCTCTTTGCTGAAATTGTTACCTAACTTAGACCCACAGGAATGTCACATAGTAAGATAAAGCAATTAGCTTACAATCACAGCTTGCAAAGAAAAGGAAAAATTAACATTAGTTAAAAGTCAGAAAAAACAATAAACAACGGATTTTGACTCCTTGAAATATCACCTAACCCTAGTGAAAATCCCAAAGCTACAGATGCTGGCACAGATGCAGAAAGAGGGAAACACTTATGCATTATTGTTGAGATTGCAAAATAATACAGCCTTTTGGAAAGAAGTATAAAGAATCCTCAAAGAGCTAAAAGAGCTAAAAGTAGACCTTCCATTTGAACCTGCAATCTCATTAGTAGGTACCTACCAAAAAGAAAAAAAAAATCATTTCACCACAAGGATATTTGCACTAGAATGAGTATTGTAGCTAAATCCACAATCACTAAGATGTAGAAACAACCCAAGTGCCCATCAATTCACACATGGATAAGTAAATTACAGCATATCTATACCACAGAATACTATTCAGCCATAAAGAAAGATTGTTCTTTACTTGCATTTACCTGAATGGATTTAGAGATTCCTCCTAAGTAAAGGATCAAGGAATGGAAAAGCAAGCATTCAATGTACTCAATACTAATATGAAACTAGGAAATAAACAACTATAAGCCCACATGAGAAAAAAACACAATTATATCCAAGAAGGGAGGAAGGGAGAAGGAAGTAAGGAGGCAGAAAGGGAGAGGGGATTTGGTAAACTCTCACCTAATGGGTACAACATACAGGTGTACAGCACACCTCCTGGTGAAGGACTTAACTACAACTCGGACTTTAGCTAACAAACATAACATCATATGTACCTTTATATAAATCTGAAACTAACAAAAATTACTTCATATATGGAGTTATAAGAAATAATTCTGAGCAAATATGTATGTATTCTAAATCCTTAAAGAAATAAAGGATTCTATCACAAAAATAGTCAATTAAAAGTTGTGAAAATGTAGATTAGAGGGAAAAATAAAACATACAAAAATGAAAACATAATGATTAAAACTAAAAACCACTTGGCTAAGCAGTAAACACATTTAAAGAAGGAATTTATGATGATAGATCTTGAGACATTACACAGAATGCATACTACAAAGAGACAAGAAGATGGGACATGTGGGAGGTGTGGAAGACAGAAAGAGAAGGTTAATATAGACTTGGAGCTCCAGAATAGAGAAGAGAGAGAAAGGCAAAGAGACAAAATTTAAAGACAAAATGGGTGTAATTTTTGAAATTTCACAAAAGCATGAGTTGCCAGAAAATTCAGGAATCCTAACATCTTCCACATAGGTTCAACTGAAGACAAAATCCAGTGCTAGAAACCTGAAGTTACAAAGGAAAGACAGTTGGAATGATAGCAACAATAATGAAGGCCAAGAAAGAGTGGGGTAATCTCTTCAAATTGCTCAGGGAAGATTTTCAAAGTAGAATTAGGTACCTAGAAAAACTATCTTTAAAGAATGTGCAGAACAGGGGGCGGAGCCAAGATGGCGGACTGCAGCCAGCTTTTTACAGAAGCTCCCGTCCAGAAGGAGGCTGAAAGGACAGAAGTTTAGCTAATTAGCTGATGGTTTGGAGCAGAGCCAAGAGAGAAGATTGAGGAGCACACTT
>CAUYQV010010033.1:0-12402 GCA_963574575.1 Galagoides demidoff
GGCACCTGTGGTCCCAGCTACTTGGGAGGCGGAGGCAGGAGACTCGCTTGAGCCCAGGAGTTGGAGGTTGCTATGAGCTGTGATGCCATGGCACTCTACCCAGGGGGATAGCTTGAGGCTCCGTCTCAAAAAAAAAAACTCAAATGAGCCAATTTTCAGTTTTTCTCAGTTTTTGAAAGAATTCATTACTCTTTCCAGTTTCTTCTCAGTTTTTCAAAGATTTAATTACTCTTTCTGACTCGCCACCTGTGGCTCAAGCAGCTAAAGCACCAGCCATATACACCTGAGCTGGAGGGTTCAATTCCAGCCCGGGCCCGCCAAACAACAATGACGGCTGCAACCAAAGGGTAGCCGGGTGTTGTGGTGGGCGCCTGTGGTCCCAGCTGCTTGGGAGGCAGAGGCAGGAGACTCACTTGAGCCCAGGAGTTGGAGGTTGCTGTGAGCTGTGATGCCACGGCACTCACCCCAGGGTGACAGCTTGAATCTGTGTTTCAAAAAAAAAAAAAAAATTATTGTTTCATTACCTGTGCACAAGCCTTGAGAAGGCCACATTTATAGGCTGCATATTGTGTACCAAGCATCCCAGACCCTGTACATTCCTTTCTCCTTTAAGCTTTGTCCCATATTACAGACAAGAAAACTGAGCCTTGGAGAAGGTAACCAAGCCAAGTCACAAACTCACATGTAACCAAACAAGCGTGTGAGTCGGGGTCTGGTGGTCTCCAGGGCCTTTCTCTCACTGGCCCACTCCGGGGCAGTGAGTGGCGAGCGCATCACTGCCATTGCACAGCTGCTCTCGTTCCTGTAACCCATGAACCAAATCCATCCTTAAGATTTGTCACAACTACTCATGGGTGATTTTATTTTCTTTTATTATGATTTAGCTTTTATTTCATAGTCAGAAACTTAACTCTGCAATCCAGCTAGACATGTAGAGAAATAGGGAAAATATGGACCCAAAGACCTGCAGCCAGAACACAAAGATCACAGGCTACTGCGAGCAGATGGGTAGAGGGGAACTCTCCTGAGCTACAGAAGGAATGGGCCGAATGTTATGTCACGTTCATTACGCTTGTCTCAGTCAGTAGTGGTGACCTTCTTGCCGTTCTCGCCATTCTCTACCAAAAGTGCTCTGTGGCTTCTGCAACATTCGTGCCCTCTTTCCTGCCAAAGACCTCGGGCTTGTCACCCTATCCCACCACTCAGTCTTAGCTGTGCAGAAGAAAAACTGGGAACCGTTTGTGTTGGGTCCAGCAATTGCCAAGGACCTGTATGCTTCAGGATGAAGTTCTCATCATCGAATTTCTCCCCGTAGATAGACTTGCCACCAGGGCCATTATGGCGTGTGAAGTCACCACCCTGGCACATCAACCCTGGAATAATTCTGTGAAAGCAGGAACCCTTAGAACCAAATCCTTTCTCTCCAGTGCTCAGAGCACAAAAGATTTCTGCTGTCCTTGGAACTTTGTCTGCAAGCAGCTCAAAAGAGATGTGGCCCAAGGGCTTGCCAGTGGCAGTGATATTGAAGAACACAGTGGGGTTGACCATGGCCGATAGCAGGCGACTATGGGAAGTGGCAGCGTCTGCAAAGCCTCTGCTTGCGGGTGACTGTAAAGCTATGTAGCTATTAAATTCCCAACCAGAGCTTAGAGAGATTATGTACTTTCCCCAGACACACAGTTAGTGGAATCCTAAATCTTGGGAAATTAAAACCAATACTTACTAACATGTTAAGTGTGTGGTTGAATGGCTTTGTGACATTTTAGGAAGAGCAATCTATACTTTCTGAGATCTTTGAAGATAAAGTTAACTTTTAAATGGTAACAATATTATAGTAACACTGTATGGACATGTTGGAAAAAATAAATTTTAAAAAATTATCCCCATCCTGGATCTTACTCCCTAACGAATCATGTGCTTTTATCTTTCCATCGCTTTTTAATAACCTCCCATATTTATGCACACGTTTTATATAATTGTAATCTAGGCAAAGACAGTGGTATTTCCTGGTGACTTCAGTTATCATCATAATTTTTTTTGGTATTTACCTTCTCTTCATAATACTCATTTTATTGCTGGCATGTCCTTAGCCTTTGGGTTATTTCTAAGTTTTATTCTCTCCCCTCTGTTTCTGCTCACCGCCCTCTCTGCCCTGTGATTTATCATTTTCTCTGGTCATGTAAGGACAATGATCTGAAATTGACCCCAGATGGAAATGGACTGAAACCATAAAATAGTACTTCAGGCTTTTTAACGTGAAGAAGTCGTTTTGAGGGCCCTTCTCCCTTTTGAAGTGTGAAACATACACCCCTTTGTAACCACTGTTAGTTTTTGCCAAGCAGTGAGCTGTGACTCTGGCACGCCTTTTACACCTGTTAACATTTGACAATGCACTGCTCCGGCTCCATTACCAGCTGCATAAACTGGTGTCCCTGTTAGTGGAAAAAGCAGTTTACCCTGGTTGCCTAGACTACCCCTCCACCGTGTACTTTATGTATTAGATCTGGGCTGGGAGCACTTAAAAATAAATCAACCAGGTCAAGGCAAACATTAATCTTTGCTTCAGAGCTTGTTCTTATTTTTTTAAGTTAACGAGCTAGAGCAGGAGCAGTAGAACCATCTTATCTAAATCCTCCAAAGAATTATGGGTCAAATAGGTGTATTTTCTGGCCAAGTGAGTGGTAGAGGTTTTGAAATCTCATGCATCAAAGAGGTCCAGGGTTTCTGGTCAGCAGATCTTAGGTGGGCTGATAGACCCCAGATTTCCCGCTGGTTCTGAGGGTCACTAGTGGGCCCTGAGGGCTGCAGTGGGTCTGAGGGTCACTAGTGAGTGTCATTTAAGGTTTTGACTTCTGTGTTTAGGAAATTGACAAAGATTTATTTCTGAAACCCTGTGACAGAGATCTACGAAGATAAAAGAGGTATAGAGCTGGTGTCTGCCTTTGGGGCTTACGATCTAGTTGGGAGATGGGGAACTTTAAAAGGTTACAGTGCAGGTGGCGTGTGAGTCCAGCAGGGGTGACAAGTTTAGAGCAGTGATGTTCCCTGGGGAGGATGCAGCTGGAATTTCTCCTAATCATGGGCTGACAGGCCTTCATGTTTGGGTTCATTCACTCATTCAACAAGAATATATTGAGCTGGGAAGGCAATAACAAACCTGCTTTCCTAGAATATACATTCTAGTCTAGAGGAAGGCAGACCATATAGGAGGTAATTTTAGGGAGTAGGATGAAGAAGCGAAAAGAGGAGCTGGAGAGAGTGAGCTCTCCAGACCCAAGGAATAGCAGGCGCTGAGCCCCCAGGCAGCAGGAGGTGGTGTCAAGGGTTGGAGCCAAGGCCCTCCTCCCCTCAGACCTCTCTGTCTCTCATCGAGTGGTGGGGGGCTTTCCCTTCCACCCTCTTGCTTCCCTGTGCCCTTCATGAGATCTGGAACTTTGTTTTGTTTATCAAAGTATCTTGAGTGCCTAAAACACACAATAAAAGCTTGATCAATACTTGAATGGCTCAATACTTGGATGGCTGAATGAGTGGTCCATAGTATTGAGCATAGAGAGAAGGGAGAGTAAGTACAAGATTCAGAGGAGAGGGTGGACAGCAAGGAAGCTGTGCCAGGCACTTACGAGGGACTGTGCAAGACCTCTGTGGAGACTGCAGGAGGACCAGATGCACTGGGGCAGAAGGTCTCATCCAGATAGCAGACCAAAGAGCCTTCAGTGGAAGCCAGAGAGAATGTTAGCCACCGTCATGCCCAGTGCACCCACCCTCCCTCCCTTCTATTTTTCTCTCCATGTTTTTTGAGCACTTACTGTGGTTTGTTGAGCCCGTTGGCACCAGATACCAAGAAGGAAGAAGGCACAGTGTGCCATTTGGATTGGGAGAGAACAGCAGTCTGTCCTAAAGATTTGGCAGGAGAGAATCAAATTACACAAAAATGTAGGGAACGGAATTATTTTGATATAAACTCATATGTGTGTTCCTTGCTTTTCCTTGTTGCTTACAGCATTAAAATCGACATCTGGTAATTTGCTTAAAGATGAGGGAATTCATGTCTGAATCACTAATGCAGATTGATATGTATACATCTGTATAACTGACACAGTCAAACAATGATTATACAGATAAATGTAGTAATTGATAAATAAGATCAGTGTAAATATGCAAGAAGTTGCTTGAGGTATATTTAATGAAAAGCCTATGTAAAGATAATGGAAATACTTGTGCTTAGCATGGGAAGCCTTGTAAAGATAATGGAAAGTACTTGTGCTTAGCATGGGAAGAATGTACAGTTGACCTTGTATGACACAGGTTAGAACAATGAGGGCCCATTTATACATAAGATTTTTCAATATAAGTTACACTGTGTGTACCTGCCTCTCCTTCCTCTCCTACCCCTTCCACCCCTTCCTTCTCTGCCTCCCCCCACCCAATAGCAAGACCCACCCCTCCTTTTCCTCCTCCTCAGCTGACTTAACCAGAAGACAGTGAGGAAGAAGCCCTGTGTGGTGACTCACTCCCTCTTAATGAATATAAACCATATCTTCTCTTCTTGACGATTTTCTTAATAACATTTTCTTTTTCTACCTTACTTTATTGTGAGAATATAATACACATAATATGCAAAATATGTGTGAATTGGTGGTTTATGTTTTCAGTAAGGCTTCTGTTCAACAACAGGCTGTTAGTACTTAAGTTTGTGGGGAGTCAAAAGTTATATGTGGATTTTCAATTGTGTGCGGGGCCAGCACCCCTAACCCCTGAGTTGTTCAAAGGTCAACTGTGTGTGTGAGAGAGAGAGATAGAGAGAAAGAGAGAGAGAGCGCATGCCTCTTTGATTGGACTTGGCAGGAAGAGAGAGTATCACATGTTCTCATTTCATTCCCCGCAGGAATAATTCCGGCTAATGGGAAGATGAATGTGACGATCAAGTTCACACCCTTTCAGTATGGGACTGCACAAATAAAGATGCAGTTATGGATTTCCCAGTTCAACTCTCAGCCCTATGAATGTGTCTTCACTGGAACATGCTATCCCAACATGGCCTTACCGTACGGCTTCTTTGCAATATTTTTGATAATTCTTAACACTTTTAAAAAAATCCAAGTCTTCCTTTCTTACACTCTTTCTCTCCTATAACAATTCAATCAAAGCCTTATTTTAAATGATGACCTTACACAAAGTACACTTTGTTTTGTTTTTTTTTTTTGAGACAGAGCCTTAAGCTATCCCCCTGGGTAGACTGCCATGGCATCACAGCTCATAGCAATCTCCAACTCCTGGGCTCAAGCGAGTCTCCTGCCTCTGCCTCCCAAGTAGCTGGGACCACAGGTGCCCGCCACAATGCCTGGCCATTTTTTGGTTGCAGCCGTCATTGTTGTTTGGCGGGCCTGGGCTGGGGATTCGAACCCGCCACCTTAGGTGTATGTGGCTGGTGCCCTAGCTGATTGAGCCACAGGCGCCGAGCCATAATCTTTTGTTTTTAATGAAGTATAAAATAAAATTGGGGGTGGGTGGGGGAAACACAATTGTTCCTCTATCTCTTCTTTTTTTTTTTTTGAATCAGGGTCTTGTGCTGTCACCTGGGTAGTGTATAGAGGTGTCATTACACTCACTGCAATCTCAAACTCCTGGGCTCAAGTAATCCTACTGCCTCAGCCTCCTGAGTGGCTGAACTACAGGCACACAACTCCATTCCTAGCTAACTTTTTCTGTTTACTGTAAACCAGGTTGGGCTCTGAACGCCCAGACTCAAGCCATCATCCTTCCTTAGGCTCCTAAAGCCCTAAGTTTACAGGCACAGACCTTGGTGTCTGACCCCTACCTTCAATTACATAGTTCTATAGAGTTGACATAAATGTAATCAGGATTTATTGCTATTGGGAAAAAAAAATAAGGAACATTTCAATGCAGACTTTCTCAATCTCAGCACTATTGACATTTTGGGCCAGATAATTCTTTGTGGGAAGGAGCTGCCTTGTGCATTGTGGAGTATTAACAGCAACCCTGGCCTCTACCTATCAAAAGCCAGTAGCATAACCTGTCACTCAGTTATGACAACAAAAGTGTCTCTGACATTGCCAGTAGTACTCTTGGGGATCAAAGTTGCCCTTTGTTGAGAACATCTGCACAATGGTTTAAAAAAGAAAAAGTTTATTAGGAGAGGAACTGGTGCCTGAGAAGATGAGTGATACTGATGATAGCAGCGTCTTTAAAGCAGTCTGGGCAAAGTGGCTCATGCCTATAATCTTAGCACTCTTGGGGGCTGAGGCAGATGGATTGAGACCAAGACCCCATCTCCACTAAAAATAGAGAAACTAGCTGGGCATTGTGGCAGGTGCCTGTAGTCCCAGCTATTCAGAGGCTGAGGCAAAAGGATTACTTGAGCCCAAGAGTTTGAGGTTGCTGTGAGCTATGGCGCCACTGTTGTCTACCCAGGGCAGCAGAGTAAGACTCTGTCTCAAACAAAATAAAACAAAACAAAACAAATCCACACAGGATCCAAGATCATGACTGGAGGGGAATCCTGGGACCAGCTAAACCAAAGCTAAATGGCCTTGTGGGTTTGTAATGACCACACAATGGAGAACTGAGCTGCAGCAACAGAATCTGAGGACCAGGATACATGTAGACTGAGGGTCATTAGCTGTTATCATTATTTTTTTTTAAATTTCAGATTTTTTATTTTGAAACCATGTCTAACTCTGTCACACAGGTTGGATTGCAGTGATGTGATTATAGCTGACTGCAACCTTGAACTTCTGGCTTCAAGGACTCCGCCTTCCTCAGTCTCCCAAAGTGCTGTGATTACAGCAGGAAGCCATTGTATCAGGCTGGATTATTATTATTATTATTATTTTGAAACAGAGTCTCAAGCTGTCGCCATGGCATCACAGCTCACAGCAACCTCCAACTCTTGGGCTTAAGCGATTCTCTTGCCTCAGTGTCCCAAGTAGCTGGAACCACAGGTGCCCGCCAGAACGCCTGGCTATTTTTTAGTTGCATTTGTCATTGTTGTTTGGTGGGCTCAGGCTGGATTTGAACTCGCTAGCTCTGGTGTATGTGGCTGGCGCCCTAGTGGCTTGAGCTACAAGCGTAGGTGCTGAGTCTGGGCTGGATTATTAATAAAGAAAATTTTCCAAGGCTCAGACTTGGGTAGCTCTTTCTTAACAAGTAGAGGAATGCCTTTAAAAATTGTGTGTGTGGTGGGGGGCAGAGGCTCATTTTGTTGTCCTTGGTAGACTACCATGGAGTCCTAGCTCACAGAAACCTCAAACTCTTAGGCTGAAGTGATTCTCTTGCCTTAGCCTCCTGAGTAGCTGGGACTACAGGTACCCACCACGATGCCCAGCTAGATTTATTTTTTCTATTTTTAGTAGAGAAGGGGTCTCACTCTTGCTCAGGTTGATCTCAAATTCCTGAGCTCAAGCAATCCACTCACCTCAGCCTCCCAGAGTGCTAGGATTACAGGCCTGAGCCTCTACCAGCTGCTATGCCACTCTGTAACCAGAGCAAGAAAATAATAATTGGAATAGTTAGGAAAAATCTAGCCCTTGCAGTGAGTTATGGCTAGATGCTGCTTCAGAGGATATTTAAAATAACAACAGAGTAGAAATGAAAACTTACGGGTCCTGAGATCATGTACTAGAAGTGGAGCTCCTTGCCAGTGAGGTGGCACAGAAGGAAGTGAAATCTGCCAAAATTTGAGAGCCCTTGAAGTCTGGGGGTGTTCCTCTTTGTGGAGGGAGCTTAGAGCACCAGTGCTCATATATATATATATTTTTGGAAACAGAGCCTCAAGCTGTCCCCCTTGGGTAGAGTGCTATGGCATCACAGCTCACAGCAACCTCCAACTCCTGGGCTCAAGGGAGTCTCCTGCCTCAGCCTCCCAAGTAGCTGGGACCACAGGCGCCTGCCACAACGCCCAGCTATTTTTTTTTTTTTTTGGTTGCAGCCATTGTTGTTGTTTTGGCGGGCCCAGGCTGGATTCGAACCTGCCAGGTTAGGTGCATGTGGCTGGCGCCTTAACCACTTGAGCCACAGGCGCCGAGCCCAGTGTTCATTTTTAATGTTGGGAGTTTTGTCTGTTCAGCAGCTGAGCTGAAAGCCTTTTCCTTTCCTCATAAAGGTTATAATTCTCTTACCTCTGCTGTGGCTCCCCTTTCATTAGAAAAATCAAGGATGAAAAGTTGGGCAGGATGCTTTCCATGTTAGACCGATATTCCCTTATTTAACAATCATTAGCTAATTTGAATTAGAAAAGTACAAACTGTGGCAAAATAGATCGTATGTTTCCTTGGAAGAAGAGAGGAAATGGCTTAAACAAACAAATACATATTATTTCAAATGAGATCATTATCACTTTGGAATATAAAGAGCAGGCCCTGAGGAAATGAAAGAGGTAGTAGTATGGCAAGCAGAAGTAAAAGGATGATTCTGAGAACATCAAAGAGCTTCAAAGAGTTTAGTCTAGACCAACAAAAAGGGAAAGCTAGAGCTATGAAAATCAAGCTGTAAGAATACCCTAGACTAGCTGAGCACAGTGGCTCACACCTACAATCCTAGCATTCTGGGAAGCCAGGATGGGAGGATCTGAGCTCAGGAGTTTAAGACCAGTTTGAGCAAAAGCAAGACACTGCCTTTACTAAAATAGAAAAAATTACCTGAGCTTGGTGGTGCACACCTGTAGTCCCAGCTACTTGGGGGACTGAAGCAGAATTGCTTGAGCCTAGTAGTGTGAGGTTGCTGTTTGCTAGACTGATGCCCTCACAATCTAGCCTGGGCAACAAAGTGAGACTCTGTCTCAAAAAACAAACAAACAAACAAACACAAAAGCAAACCCTTAGACTCTTCAAAAAAATAGAATAGGAAAATCTTCCCAACTTATTCTAAGAGGCCGTTACTCTGATACCAAAACTAAAGGCATCACAAAGAGAAAACTACAGACCAATGTCCCTTACGAATATAGACACAAAAGTCCTTAACAAGATACTAGCAAATGACATCCGGCCATATAAAGAGTATATGCTATAATAGAGTGGGATTTATCCCAGTATGCAAGGTTGGTGCGACATCCAAAATTCAATCAATGCAACAATTATATTGAGGAATAAAGGACAAAAACTACATGATCATCTTTATAGACACACAAAAAGTATTTGACCAAATTCCAACTCCTTCATAATAAAAACATTCAGCAGACTAAGAACAGTAAGGAACTTTTTTAATCCCAAAAGGGCATCTGGGAAAACCTTACAGCCAACATCAAACTTAATGGTAAAAAGTTGAAAGTATTCCCCTCAATACTGTTTCTAAAATCAGAAACAAGACATGGATGTCTATTCTGATCACTTCTATTCAGTATTGTACTGAAAGTTCTTCCACTGGCATTTGGGCAAAACTAATTAAATAAACAAGGCTGGGCATGGTAGCTCACACCTGTAATCCTAGGACTCTGGGGAGCCGAGGTGGGAGGATTGCTTGAGCTCAGGAGTTCAAGACCAGCCTGAGCAAAAGCAAGACCCCATGTCTACCAAAAAATAGAAGAAATCAGCCAGGTGTGGTGATACATGCCTTTAGTCCTAGCTACTCAGGAGGCTGAGGCAGCAGGATTGCTTGACCCAGAAGTCTGATGTTGCAGTGAGCTACAATGACACCATCGCACTTCAGCCAGGGCAACAGAGTGAAACCCTGTCTCATAATACATAAAATGAAAAACACCCCTGTTGTAAAAAAAGAAGTAAAACTATATTTTCTTTGTCTTATTTTTTTCTTTCCTTGAGACAGAGTCTCAAGTTGTCCCCCTGGGTAGAGTACAGTGGCGTCACAGCTCACAGCAACCTCAAATTCTTGGGCTGAAGTGAATCTCTTGCCTCAGCCTCACAAGTAGCTGGGGCTACAGGTGCCCACCACAATGCTCAGCTAATTTTTTGTTCCAGCTGTCATTGTTGTTTCTATTAGCTGGCCTGGGCCAGGTTCAAACCCACCAGCCTCAGTGTATGTGGCTGGCGCCCTACCCACTGATCTACAGGTGCCGCCAAAACTATTTTCATATAACATGATCTTGTATGCAGAAAATCCTAAGGAATCCACAAAAAATATATTAAAGACAAGAAACAAGTCTAGCAAGGTTGCAGACTTTAAGATCAATACTCAAGGCTCGGTGCCTGTGGCTCAAGTGGCTAAGGCACCAGCCACATACACCTAAGGTGGCGGGTTTGAATCCAGCCCAGGCCCGCCAAACAACAATGACGGCTGCAACCAAAAAATGGCCAGGCGTTGTTGCGGCACCTGTGGTCCCAGCTACTTGGGAGGCTGAGGCAGGAGCCTCGCTTGAGCCTGGGAGTTGGAGATTGCTGTGAGCTGTGATGCCATAGCACTCTACCCAGGGGGATAGCTTGAGGCTCTGTCTCAAAAAAAAAGATCAATACTCAAAAATCAGCTGTATTTCTACATGTTAGAACTATTGTTTAAATATTTGTCCCCTCCAATATTTATGTTGAAATTTAATCCCAATGTAGCAATAGAGAGGTGGGGCATTTAACAAGAGATTGAGTCATGTGAATGAATTCATTCATGGATTGATGGATTAATGAGTTTTCATGGGTGTGGGACTGGTGGCTTTATAAAACTAGGAGGAGAGAATGGAGGGACACTCTTGGTGTGCTTGCTCTGTGATGCCCTGTGCTGCCTTGAAACTCGGAAGAGTCCCCACAAGCGAGAAGGCTCTCAACAGATGCAGCCCTCTACCTTAGACTTCTCTGTCTCTGTAACCATGAGAAATATATTCCTTTTCTTTATAAATTAACCATTTTCGAGTATTCTGTTATAAGCTACAAACAATGGACTAAGACAACTTCTAGTAAGCAATCTGAAGGTGAAATTAAGAAAATAATTCCAGGGTGGTGCCTGTGGCTCAAAGGAGTAGGATGCCAGCCCCATATGCTGGAGGTTGCGGGTTCAAACCCAACCCTGGCCAAAAACAGGGGAAAAAAAAAAAAAGAAAACAATTCCATTTAAAATAGCACCAAAAATAAATAAAATACATAAGAATAAATTTAATGAAGTGCAAAACCTGTACACTGAAAACAATAAAACACTGCAGTAAATTAAAGAATACATAAAGATATGGAAAAATATTTTCTGTTGAGAGATTAGGAGACTTAATATTGTTAAGGTGGCAATACTCCTCAAATTGATTTATAGATTCAATGCAGTTCCTGTCAGAATTCCAACAGCCTTTTTTGTTTTTGCATAAGTTGACATGCTAATAATAAAATTCATATGGAAATTCAAGTGTCCAGTATAGCCAGAGCAACCCTGATAAAAAGAACAGAGTTGGAGGATTCACACTTCCCAATTTCAAAACTTACCAGAAAAGCTACAGTAATCAAGTGTAACTGGCATAAGGAAAGAAACATTGATCAATGAATTAGAACTGAGTCTATAAAGCCCAAAGCAATAAATGTTAAAAAACAAAACAAAACTGAGTCTAGAAATAAAGTCCTCATGTTTATGGTCACTTAACTTTTGACAATAATGCCAATTTAATTCAATGGGAGTAAGCATAGTTTTTATTTATTTTTTTTTTTGCAGTTTTTAGCCGGGGCTGGGTTTGAACCCGCCACATCCGGCATATGGGGCCGGCACCCTATTCCTTTGAGCCACAGGCACTGCCAGAAAGCATAGTTTTTCTAATACATGGCAATGGAACAACTGGATGAGCAAAAGATGAAGGATTGCTATACAACACCATAAACAAAAATTTACTTGGAATGGGTTGTAAAATGAGAGAAAATACTTGCAAAGCATAAATCTAATAATATTCTAGAATCCAGAATATATGTATAAGAAGAACTCTTGCAACTCAGCAATAAAAAGATAAATAAGGGTGTCTATTATCCAATGATGATGCCACTGCATTCCAGCCTAGGGGACAGACTGAGACCTCATCTATTAAAAAAAAAAAAAATCCAGGGTGGCACCTGTAGCTCAAGCAGCTAAGGTGCCAGCCACATACACCAGAGCTGGTAGGTTTGAATCTAGCCTGGGCCTGACATACAACAATGACAACTACAACCAAAAAATACCCAGGTGTTGTGGTGGGCACCTATAGTCCCAGCTACTTGGGAGGCTGAGGCAAGAGAATCTCTTAAGATTAAGACTTTGAGTTTGCTGTGAGCTGTGATGCCATACTACTCTACTGAGGGTGACAAAGTGAGACTCTAGTTACCACTTCCTTTCACACCCACTAGGATAGTTAAAATGAATACTTTTTTTTTTTTTTTTGAGACGGAGCCTCAAGCTATCCCCCTGGGTAGAGTGCCATGGCATCACAGCTCATAGCAACCTCCAACTCCTGGGCTCAAGCGAGTCTCCTGCCTCAGCCTCCCAAGTAGCTGGGACCAC
>CAUYQV010010035.1:0-14420 GCA_963574575.1 Galagoides demidoff
AAAATCATTAAATCATTCATAGGATGAAGCAATAATTTAAGTGAGAGATCTAATTTGAAACATTTATTTCAGCTCCATGCCTGTGGCTCAAGCGACTAAGGCGCCAACCACATACACCTAAGGTGGCGGGTTCAAATCCCCGCCCGGCCCGCCAAACAACAATGATGGCTGCAACCAAAAAATGGCCGGGTGCTGTGGCGGGCGCCTGTAGTCCCAGCTACTTGGGAGGCTGAGGCAGGAGACTCGCTTGAGCCCAGGAGTTGGAGGTTGCTGTGAGCTGTGATGTCATAGCACTCTACCCAGGGGGATAGCTTGAGGCTCCGTCTCAAAAAAAAAAAAAAAAAAAAAAAAAAGAAACATTTATTTCAATTAAGTTAACATTTTGGGCAGGGCACGGTGGCTCACATTTGTAATCCTAGCACTCTGGGAGACTGAGGTGGATGGACTGCCTGAGCTCAAAGGTTCCAGACCAGCCTGAGCAAATTCGATACCCTGTCTCTAACAAATAGCTGGGAGTTGTGGTGGGCACCTAGAGTCCTAGCTACTTAGGAGGCTGAGGCAACAGAATCACTTGAGCCCAGGAGTTTGAGGTTGCTGTGAGCTATGACATCACAGCATTCTATGAAGGTGACAAAGTGAGACTATGTCTCAAAAAAAAATTTTAAAAAGTTAACGTTTTGCTTGAATCAGAATGCACGTTAAAAGACGACATACTAGGGGGGTGTGTGTGTGTGTGTATGAGACAAAACCTCACTCTGCCCTAGGCTAGAGTGCCATGGCAGCAATCTCAAACTCCTGATTTCAAGTAATTCTCCTGCCTTAGCCTTCCAAGTAGCTGGGACAAAACACATGTACCATAAGTCTTGGCTATATTTTAGAGACAGGGTCTCACTCTCATTCAGGCTTATCTCAAACTCCTGAACTCAAGCAATCCTCCTGCCTTGGCCTCCCAGAGTGCTAAGATTATAGATGTGAGCCATCACTGGAGGCCTGGCCTTCAAGTTTTAAAATCCAGTTCAGTGACTCATTTCTGTATTCAGAGAAATTGGAGAGGCCAAGAAGGGAGAATTGCTAAATGCCATGAGTTCAAGACCAGACCAGACAAGAACCCTAATCTCTTGAGAAAAAAAAAAATTGATCCAGTATAATGAAGCATACCTCCTAGATATTCAGAAGACAGGAGTTCACTTAAGACCAGAAATTTTTAATACAAATTTTAAATATAAAATGAAGCTGAAAATTGAGAGAATTACTGCTTTAAATTTTAAAAATTGTAGGTATATAAGCGGCGCCTATAGCTCAGCGGCTAGGGTGCCAGCCACATACACCAAATCTGGCAGGTTTGAACCTGGTCCACGCCAGCAAAAGCAATGACAACTGCAATGAAAGAAATAGCTGGACGTTGTGGCAGGCACCTGTAGTCCCAGCTACTTGGGAGGCTAAGGCAAGCCCAAGTTGAGGTTGCTGTGAGCTGTGATACCACAGCACTCTACCCAGGGCAATAGCTTGAAACCCTGTCTCAAAACAAACAAAGAAAAACACCAAACTGTAGATATAATTAAAACTGTGCATTAATTCTTAGTATGAGAAAGATCCACTGCTTTTTCCTTTGGGAGGAGGTGATTTTTCCAGCTAAAGGTGTACCAGCACAACTATGCCATCCTTTACTTATTATGCAATAGATCATACCGAAATATTTTACAAAAATATCTAAAGGTTATCAAATTTCTAGAAGGCTTCTCTGAATATTTTACTATCTATATCATTCTTTTCTCCCATCTTGTCATTATCCTTAGAAGTTTTCTCTCAAGTTACAAATTGCTCTAATTCTGTCATACAGACTTTCATCAATGCTTTTGTGATGCTTAGAGCAGATTTTCAAGAAACCTTCCATCTACTTCATTAAACTTATTGTTCATTTCTGGCTCAGCACCTGTAGCTCAAGAGGCTAAGACGCCAGCCACATACACCAGAGCTGGCAGGTTTAAATCCAGCCCAGGCCCACCAAACAACAATAAATGGCTGGGCATTGTGGTGGGAACCTGTAGTCCCAGCAACTTGGGAGGTTGAGGGAAGAGAATTACTTAAGCCCAGGAGTTGGAGGTTGCTGTAAGCTGTGATGTCATAGCACTCTACCCAGAGCAACAGTTTGAGGTTCTGTCTAAAAATAAATAAATAAATAAATGAAATGAAATGAAATTGTTGATTTTACTTTGAAATTGATTTTTATTTTATTGTTGGGTCAGCAAGACAATGTCTGACAAAGACTCTGATAAAAGTAAAATGATATCATAAAGCCAAGTGAATACTTGATGTCTAATTTTATAAGTGATCCATTCATTAGAAATTTCTTCAAGTTAGGCAGGGCCTGTGGTTGAATGAGTAGGGCGCCGGCCCCATATACCAAGGGTAGCAGGTTGAACCCAGCCCCGGCCAAACTGCAACAAAAGAATAGCCGGGCGTTGTGGCTGGTGCCTGTAGTCCCAGCTACTCGGGAGGATGAGGCAAGAGAATCACCTAAGCCCAGGAGTTGGAGGTTGCTAAGAGCAGTGATGCTAAAGCACTCTAACAAGGGCGACGAAGTGAGACTCTGTCTCTTTAAAAAAACAAAAAAAGAAGAAATTTCTTCCGGTTATGAAGAGGTTTGCTTCCCAAACATGACTCTGTCCCTGTAGACCTCAGAAAAGAAATATTTCATTTGAATAATGAGGGCGTCCCTGTATCTCCTCAAGGATCCCAAGTATCATATAGTTTCTTACCTAGTTTATACTCATCATTACAACCTTGACTTCGTAAGCGCCTAATCAGCTCCAGTTTAGCTAGATGTGGTCCTCGAAGATGTCGAGAACTTTTAGATTCTTCTGTTATCCGATCTTCTATAAACTTCACAGCTTCTTCTGTGGAATAATGTACTTCCCCTTCTAAAGAACTGGGCATGAAAACATAAAAAAAAGGTATTTTTATTGCCTCTTTTGTCCTTCCCAAAGCTTAAAGTCAAGCCAAATTTATTTTAAGAAAAGAATTAAGGCTCAGCACCTATGGCTCAAGTGGCTAAGGCGCCAGCCACATACACCTAAGGTGACGGGTTCGAATCCAGCCCAAGCCCACCAGAACAACAATGACAGCTGCAACCAAAAAATAGCCAGGCGTTGTGGCAGGCGCCTATGATCCCAGCTACTTGGGAGGTTGAGGCAGGAAACTCGATTGAGCCCAGGAGTTGGAGGTTGCTATGAGCTGTGATGCCACAGCACTCTACCCAGGGGGACAGCTTTAGGCTCTGTCTCAAAAAAAAATAAAAATAAAAAAGAATTAAAAAGAAAAACCACTTTGGGCGGTGCCTGTGGCTCAGTGGGTAGGGCGACGGCCTCATATATCAAGGGTGGCGAGTTCAAACCCAGCCCCAGGCCCAGCCAAACTACAACAAAAAAATAGCTGGGCGTTGTGGCTGGTGCCTGTAGTCCCAGCTACTTGAGAGGCTGAGGCAAGAGAATCACCTAAGCCCAGGAGTTGGAGGTTGCTGGTGAGCTGTGACACCACGACACTCTACTGAGGGTGACAAAGTGAGACTCTGTCTCTAAAAAAAAAAAGAAAGAAAAATCACGTTGATGAATATTAAGCAGTAAAAATGGGAATAAGAGAGAACTATGAGCATATTCTAAATGAATTACTCCCAATTTTGGCATGTTAACTAATGCAGTGATTAACCATCTCTATGTCTTAAAAAAAAATGTATAATTTCATGTATGAAAATATTGTCAATGGCCAGGCACAGTGCTCATGCCTATAGTCCCAGCACCCTGGGGGAAGACCAGCCTGGGCAAAACAGCAAGATGCCATCACTACGAGAAAATAAAAAATTTAGCTCAGTGTAGTGATGTACACCTACAGTCCTACCTACTCGTAGGCTAAGGCAGGAGGATAGCTACAACACAGGAGTTTGTGGTTACAGTGATCTGTGATCATACCATTGTACTCAAGCCTGCATGACAGAGCAAGTCCCTGTCTCTCAAAGGAAATAATTGCCTAATAAAAATATAAGTAAATTTTACTTTATTGCTTAAAAGCTGAGAAAAATTAGATAACATTCTCAAGTAAGCATGTTCGTAACTGGTATCTTAAAGGGAGAAGTGCAGTGGCTCATGCCTGTAATCTTAGCACTCTGGGAGGCTGAGGTGGGTGGATTGCCTGAGCTCACAGGTTGCAGACCTGCATAAGCCAGAGCAAGATCTTGTCTCTAAAAATAGCCAAGCATTGTGGCAGACGCCTGTAGACCCAGCTACGTGTGAGGTTGAGGCAAGAGAATCACTCGAGCCCAAGAGTTGGAGGTTGCTGTGAGCTATGATACCATAGACTCTGTGTAGGGCAACATAGTGAGACTCTGTCTCAAAAAAAAAAAAAAAGCTCCCTCCAAAAAAAGGATAAAATAAAAACAAAGGAAATCTACAAAAACCCAAGTATCAATAGAAGGTGTTAAATGAATTATAGAACATCTCTAAAATGCAGTACTTTTTGAAGATACTAAAATGAACTGAAAGAGGCCAGCTCTAGCATCTCATGTCCATAATCATAGCACTCTGGGATGCCAAGATTGGTCAATTCTTGAGCTCAGAAGTTCAAGACCAGCCTGAGCAAGAGCAAGACCTTGTATCTAAATATAGCTGGCGTTGTGGGGCACTTGTAGTCCCAGCTACTGGGAAACTGAGGCAAGAGGACTGCCTGAGCCCAACTATGATGCCACAGTACTCTACTGAGAACAAAGTTAGACTACGTCTCAAAAAAAAAAGGAAACTCAATATGCCTCATGGAAATCTTTTAGGTACAACATATTAAAAAGAGCCATTATAATTCAGAAATGATGACAACTTACTGTTCACCTTCAGCAGGAGGAGTCCAGGCTTCATCAATCAGTCGAAAGACAGAATCGAAATAAGTCAGATAGAACTGCCAGTCATCTGAGCTAAAATCAGATTGAATGATGCACACAGGATTAAACCCAAGTTGTGATAAAATTGCCTTAGGAACCATGGTATTCAACTTACATTCTAAGTATATTTGGGGGTGTACAAGAAGTGGCCTACCTCTCCCTCTGTGTTTCCTCTGCTGCCTTAATAGGGCATATTGCAGAGGCATTTTCAAAGTAAAAAACTTTTAAGAGATTATTCTTTAATAAAATGACCAGGCCTAGAAAACTAATATTATTAATAGAAAACTCCCTAAATAATCACTTCCTAAATGAGGAGGGGGAATGCTGCAGGAAATAAGCCCCTCTCTTTTAGGCCAATACTGAATTTGATAAATTATTTCTAGCATTCCTTCTCAAAACCCTACTAATATTTAGCACCATGATAACTGAGAAAATAAAGTAATATTATACCTTTTTACTGAAAGGTGAAAGCTCATGGAAAATTTTAAAAAACATCCAGGATACAACTACTAATACAATACTTTATGCCTAAAAATCTCAAAATGCACAGACACAAACAAAACTCAGTAGCAAGGCCTTAAAGCCTCAATTCAGTCTTATGGTACAAAAGCAGAATCTACTCACTTTTTGAGTAAGAGGCGCCGAGAAAGGGCATTGCACTCTGGCCACTTGCTCAACTTCTTGTACATAGCCATGCATTTATTTTCTCGACTCTGAATCTCACTTGTCAATTTCTCTACAATTAAAGGGTACAAAAGTTGGTAAACTGGCTACATTTTACTAAAACACCAGAAGAAGGCACCTGTAGTACAGCTATTTGGGAGGCTGAGGCAAGATGATTAATTGAGCCCGAGTTGGAGGTTGCTGTGAGCAATGATGCCATGGCACTCTACCCAGGTGAAAGAGTAAGACTCTGGCCGGGCACAGTGGCTTACACCTATAATCCTAGCACTCTGGGAGGCCGAGGCAAGAACACAACCTGAGCTAACAAGTTTGAGACCAGCCTGAGCAACAGCAAGACCCTGTCTCTAAAAACAGCCGGGTGTTGTGGTGGGTGCCTGCAGTCCCAGCTACTTGGGAAACTGAGACAAGGAAATAGCTTGAGCTCAAAAGTTTGAGGCTATCAAGGGCTGTGATGCCTGGGCACCCTACCGAGGGCAAAAAAAAAAAAAAGAGTAAGACTTTATTTTTAAAAAAAGGTGGGGGGAAAAGACTTAGAGGTCTGAAGCATAATCTTTCACACACTTTAATTTTCTGAACTCATTATTTTTAATTAAAAATATTTTTAAAAATAACATCTGTAAGAACATAAAATGATCTTAAGTGATTTCTTTTATGTCTTTATATTTCTTTCTGCATCAGAAATTTCCTTCTCCTCACCAGAAAATGGAGTAGAAAAAGAGGAACTCTCCATAATAAACATTTTTCACACTTAAATAGGAATATTTAATTAGAATTACCTCCTAATTTCCCTCTGATGACATCCAAGGCTTCCTGGTACTTTCCTAATCGTTCCAGGATCATATAATAAAGTTCAACCTTACAGAAAAAAACAATTAAGACATACAACCATTGAAACTTTACAATAATAGTCATTCACATGTTTTAAAAAAGTTATTTAAGGCTTGGCACCTGTGGCTCAAGCAGCTAAGGCACCAGCCACATACACCTGAGCTTGTGGGTTTGAATCCAACCTGGGTCCGCCAAACAACAATTATAGCTGCAACCAGAAAAACAGCCTCGCATTGTGGCTGGCGCCTGTAGTCCCAGCTACTTGGAAGGCGGAGGCAGGAGAATCTCTTGAGCCCAGGAGTTGGGGGTTGCTGTGAGCTGTGATGCCACAGCATTCTACCCAGGGCAACAGCTTGAGGCTCTGTCTCAAAAAAAAAAAACGTTACTTAAGGGTAGTGCCTGTGGCTCAGGGAGTAGGGCACTGGCCCCATATACCAAGGGTGGCAGGCTCAAACCCCGCCCAAACTACAACAACCAAAAAAAAAAATAGCCAGGTGTTGTGGTGGGCGCCTGGAGTCCCAGCTAGTCAGGAGGCTGAGGCAAAAGAATCACCTGGCCAGGAGTTGGAGGTTGCTGTGAGCAGTGCGATGCCACAGCACTCTACTGAGGGCAATAAAGTGAGACTCTTTCTCTACCACCCCCCAAAAATGTTATTTAATATAAAGAACATTACCTTCAAATGAGATAAACCAGACAGTAAGAAATAATAGGGTCTCTCCTGTTTATACAGGCAGTCCCTGGGTTATGAATGAGATTAGCTCTGTAGGTTTGTTCTTTTTTTTTTTTTTTGAGACGGAGCCTCAAGCTATCCCCCTGGGTAGAGTGCCATGGCATCACAGCTCATAGCAACCTCCAACTCCTGGGCTAGCGAGTCTCCTGCCTCTGCCTCCCAAGTAGCTGGGACCACAGGCGCCCCACCACAACACCCGGCCATTTTTTTGGTTGCAGCCATCATTGTTGTTTGGCGGGCCCGGGCTGGGGATTCGAACCTGCCACCTTAGGTGTACGTGGTTGGCGCCTTAGCCGATTGAGCCACAGGCGCCCAAGCCTGTAGGTTTGTTTTTAAGTTGGATTTGTATGTAAGCTTAAAACAGACACATTTACCTATTGACTTTAATAGCCCCCATTTTTAAGTGCGAATCATATGTCACTTGGGTGTTTATAACTTGGGGACTGTCTGTATATATCTCAGCCTAGCATAGTTGCTGGAAACAGCATTATACCTAAACTGGGGGCTTTCAAAGCTTCACATTTACAAAAAGGACCCACCTATCAAGCAGCAATAAAATAACCGTTCATAATAGTATAACATAATATTGTAGCACTATCAAAATCATGAAAACATAAAAGTAGGGCTTAAGTTACTCACTTCAGCCTCAGCTTCTATCTTGTCCTCTTTCACCATTTTTTCAACCATTCTCTCAGCAAGCGGCAGAAACATTGTTTTTGAGAGGTTTTCATCCTGTGCTGATATAGACTACAGGGGGAAACATAAATGTCTCATTCTAATCTCTCCCCTACTTGTACTATTTATATTAACATACAGATCAGTACTGTGACTCTAATACATAATTACCAATCGACTATGTCAAGTATCAGACCTAATATGAACTATCAAGAGGGTACATTAGGGAGTAGGCTGCTTTATAAGAAATTTCCTTCCTAAAGTTTCATATCCCATGCATTCTTAAAATACTAAGCTTCTACAATATGACCTAATTTTTAATTAGGATGTTCACATATTTTTCTGGAAATATGTAAAGAGGGAATATGCCTACAGTGTTTATTATGCTACATATATGAGTATCAGCAGGATTTGAAAAGGAAAACTTTCAGATCCTTTTGAGATCTTCATGTATTAGAAGGAGGAAACCAATCCCTTCCACTTACAATTCACTAGTAGCTATAATTATCCTAAATTGATAATTAAGATGAATATCCATAATGTTAATATTGCCAGATTCTACTCAGAACTCACTTAACCCTTGTAAACAACTTTCAATGTATATATTATGCAAAATAGAGGAAAAAAACATTGATAACAGTAAGGCAATCCCCTTCCCCCACCAGTATATGAATATAGGCCTATCTGATCCCCAAACACCTATTTTTAATCACCTAATCTTAACTCCTTCCTGCCCATCCTCTCCTACACAAAATCTTACTTTGGCCCTTACTACAGCTCTGGAGATAAATATCTCCATTCTGCAAAGAAGCAAACTCATGCTCATAAATGAGAAGTAATAAAAACAAAGCCACCCAGTTCAGTGACTTATTCACTAATCAACAATATTGTCTTAAAGACAGACCTCAATTCAAAATATCAAATATTTCAAGGCTCTAGCACTCTGGGAGGCCGAGGCAGGTGGATTGCCTGAGCTTATACATTCAAGACCAGCCTATACAAGAGCGAGACCCCATCTCTAAAAAATAGCCAGGCAATACGGCAGGCATCTATAGTCCCAGATACTCAGGCTGAGGCAAGAAAATCGCTTGAGCCCAAGAGTTTGTGGATGCTCTGAGCTATGATGCCATAGCACTCTACTGAAGATGATGAAGTGAGACTTTGTCTCAAAAAAATATTTTCAAGGCTTATACTTAATCAAATAACTAGCAATGGCTCTGAGATTCAAGGAAAATACAGTCCATGTTGCATACAAATAAACTGATGTGCCAATTCATAAGGAATACCCCCAAACCCCAACTTAACAAGTCAATTGACAATATGTAAATTCCCTGTTTGACACATGCTGCAATACACTACCCAAAACGTCCAGAAGATACATTAAGAACAATGACTATATACAAAAATAAAAACAAACATTAATACCATTCTAAATGCCATACTTACTTGCATAATTAAGCTCATCACAGACCAAAAGTAGTAAGGGTTTTTAGGGACAATCTTATATAGAGCCATGCCAGCCTGAAAGAGAGAGAGCCATTAATACTTAATTTATAAAACAGTATACAGAGAGTAATTAATGATCTAAGTACACTGGCAGGAAGTCTCCTAGGACAACAGCAGCACATTTACATATCCCAGTTAGTATAAGTGCTTAGGAACTTGAAGGCTACAATAAGAGATGGATTTTCAAATCATGAGTGATATTTTATCTTTGAATCAGATTTTTCTAAAATTAAAGTTCAATTATTTCTAGAAGACACTGCAATTCAACATAGTTCTAATAGACTGTTAAGCAAATACAAAATTTGGCTGGAGTATACATCAATAAAAGAACTTTACTGAAGACACATTAACCAGTTATACTAAAACAAAGAAAACCAAATAGTACATATAAACTTCAAAAAGTAGAAAAGATTGGCTCGACACCTGTGGCTCAAGTGGCTAAGGCGCCAGCCACATACACTTAAGGTGGCGGGTTCGAATCCAGCCCAGGCCCGCCAAACAACAATGATGGTTGCAACCAAAAAATGGCCGGGCATTGTGGTGGGCGCCTGTGGTCCTAGCTACTTGGGAGGCAGAGGGAGGAGACTCGCTTGAGCCCAGGAGTTGGAGGTTGCTGTGAGCTGTGATGCCAGAGCACTCAACCCAGGGGGACAGCTTGAGGTTCTGTCTCAAAAAAAAAATAAAAAATAAAAAATAAAAAGTAGAAAAGATTATGACATAAGTCATCGATCAGCCTTAGGCAACAGAGAGAGACCCCATTTATATTAAAAAAAAAAAAGAAAGAAAGAAAGAAAGAAAAAAATACTGGCCAGGTTGGGTGATGTACAGCCGTAGTCCTAGCTACTCAGAAGGTTGAGGTAGGAAGATCACATGAGCCCAAGAGTTGGAGGCTATAGTAAGCTATGATCACGCCACTGCACTCCAGTCTGGGAAACAGAGCAAGACCCTGTTTCTTTAAATAAAATTAAAATTAAAAATAAAAATAAGGCTGGGTGCAGGGGCTCATGCCAGTATTCCTAGCACTCTGGGAGACCAAGGAGGGAGGATCTATTGAGCCCAGGAGTTCCAGACCAGCCTGAGCAAAAGTGAGACCTCCTCCCCACTAAAAATAGAAAAACTAGGCAGGCATCGTGGCAGGTGCCCATAGTCCCAGCTATTCGGGAGGCTGAGGCAAAAAGAACTCTTGAGTCCAAGAGTTTGACACAGCTGTGAGCTATGATGTCACAGTACTCTACCCAGGGTGACAGAGTGAGACTCTGTAATTAAGTAAATAAATAAGTAATAAATTTAAAAATGGAGTAAAGGGCCCGACGCCTGTGGCTCAAGTGGCTAAGGTGCTTGCCATATACACCTAAGGTGGCAGGTTCAAATCCAGCCTGGGCCCACCAAACAACAATGATGGCTGCAACCAAAAAAACCAGTCAGGTGTTGTGGTGGGCGCCTGTGGTCAAAGCTACTTGGGAGGCGGAGGCAGGAGACTCACTTGAGCCCAGGAGTTGGAGGTTGCTGTGAGCTATGATGCCACAGCACTCTACCCAGGGGGATAGCTTGAGGCTCTGTCTCAAAAAAAAAAAAAAAACAATAAAGTACACCAATGGTTCACAACATTATTAGGACCAGGAATGTTTTATAGAAGACAACTGTTCCACAGACAGGGGTGGGAAGAAGGTTTCAGGATGATTCCAGCACATCACAACTCCACATCAGATCATTCATAAGGCATTAGCTTCTCATAAGGACCACACAACCTAGATCCCTCCCATGCATGGTTTATAGAGTTTGCACTCCTATGACAATCTAATGCCCCTGCTGATCTCATAGGAGGCAGAGGTCAGGTGGTGATGCAAGCATGGAGAGACTATAAAAACAGATCAAGCTTGCCCACTGCTTACCTCCTGATGTGTAGCCTGGTTCCCAATAAGCCATGGTCTACTACTGGTCCATGACCTAGGGGTTGGGGACCACAGAAGTAGACCTATTCAAGTAAAACTTACAATCTAGAGTGACAGACAAGGGCAGTGGCTCACTCCTGTAATCTCAGCACTTGGGAGGCTGAGGCAGGTGGATTTCCTGAGCTCACAAGTTTGAGACCAACCTAAGCAAGAGTAAGAATCCTGTGGCTCGGTGCCTGTGGCTCAGGTGGCTAGGGCGCCAGCCACATACACCTGAGCTGGCAGACTCAGATAATCTGATGAAATAGAAAATTGTGAATGACAAGCAAATTTGCGAAACATGGTTCTAAGTTGGTGACTCATAATACAGCAATGTCACTTACAGGACATTGTAAAAGGAAGATCTAATCACCATATATAAATGCCTACCTATTCTTCATTTACAATGGTTTTAAATATACTTGCCAGAGATATTACTTGGGGCAGTGGCTCATGTCTCTAATCTTAGTACTCTGATAGGCCAAGGTAGGAGCATCCCTTAGCTCAGGAGTTTGAGACCAGCCTGAACAAGAGTGATACCCTATCTCTACCAAAAATAGAAAAATAAGGCATGGTGGTGCATGCCTATAGTCCCAACTACTTGGGAGGCTGACACAGGAGCAGTGCTTGAGTCCAGGAGTTAGAGGTAGCTGTGATTCAGGTGGAGGCTATGACACACTACTCCTGGCAACAGAGTGAGATCCTACAACCCCCAAAAAACTCTAAAACAAAAAAAGTTAAATTTTAAAAATTAGATTGAATACCTTGTGTTTTATTAAAAAAAAAAGTTATTTTTTCTATAATCTATACTTTTTTAATAACAATTTTTTAACTTTTTTTATTGTTGGGATTCATTGAGGGCACAGGAAACCAGGTTACACTGATTGCATTTCTTATACAAGAAAAAAGTTATTTTTTCCTATAGTCTGTCCAGTTTTTGTTGTGAGATTTCTCCCCATTTTCTGAAAATTTAACACCAATCTGATATAGTGGGACAATCTGAAGCAGACTTACCAGAATGAAACAAAACACTTCACCAAGACATAAAAGACAACCTTTTCCCCAAATTAAACACTTAAAGAACTTGAATAATAATTTATCTTTAAACCCATAAGGAAAATAAGTAACTGATGTCCACATACAATTAAATAAATTCAATTCCACATATATTCCAGTCTAATTAAATCACATTAAAGAGACTCCAATAGCAAATCCCACAGCCCAGTGGGTTTGGGGATCATATTACCTGTTGCATTTTCTTGTATTCACCCACTCTGGCATAGGCCATGAAAAGGTGAGAGTGATACTCCTCACTATTGGGAACTTTCTTCACAGCTGCTTCATAAAGTTTTGTAACTAACTCCGCTAAGATAAAGAGAGATAAGATTTACATTATATTTCAATAATTAAAGACAATCCTAAAAGCATTTAATTTTCTTCCTGTTTGGCAGAAACAGATGTCTTCCATCATCAAGGAAGAAATATTTGCTTTGCCTCATCTGATCATTACTCTTGGTTAGGTGTTGTTTGAAGGAAGCATGAAATAGTTCAGGCCTCATCACATTTACAACACACAAGACCCTATAGGATCTGACCTCCTTTCTTCCTCTTTCCCCCAGTACTTTATCTAGTCATATCAAACTATTTGTAGTTGTATCACATACATACCACCATGCCTTTACACTATTTACTTTGTTCTTTTTTCTAGTTAATGAACATCATCCAAGATCTAGTTCAAATATAACTTTTACTGCAAGACTCTCCCCGAATCCCATCTCTGCTCCTCCAATTTGATCACTTTATCTCTCTGCCATCTTGGAATCATATTAAGTAACTATCACAGAATTTATTAATACCCAATACAGTATACTTATCTTATTGATATTTCCCCTTAACATGAGGGCAGAAAAAATATTTTTCATGTGTGACTCTAACAGAATACCTGCCACAAAGAAACATTCAATGGGCCGGGTGCAGTGGCTCATGTGTCTAATCCTAGTACTCTGGGAGGCCAAGGCAGGTGGATTGCCTGAGCTCAGCAGTTGGAGACCATCCTGAGCCAAAGCAAGACCTCGTCTCTAAAAAAAAATAGCTGGAGCTGGACCTTGTGGCAGGCACCAGTAGTCCTGGTTAACTGGGAGGCTGAGGCAAGAGAATCGCTTAAGCCCAAAAGTTTGAGGTTGCTGTGAGCTGTGATGCCATAGCACTCTACCGAGGGCGACATAATGAGACTATGTCTCAAAAAAAAAAAAAAAAAAGAAAGAAAAGAAAAGAAACATTCAACCAATATTTGTGAAATAGACAAATTTTTATAGCAGGGTAGATGGTTCATTCCTATAATCCTAGCACTCAGGGAGGCCAAGGCAGATGAATTGCCTGAGCTCAAGCGTTTAGAGACCAGCCTGAACAAGAGTGAGACACAATCTCTACTAAAAATAGGAAAAAAAAAAAAAAATTAACTAGGAGTTGTGACAGGCACCTGGCTACTTTAAGGCTGAGGTAAGAGGATCCCTTGAGCCCAAGAGTTTGAAGTTGCTGTGAAGTATGATGCTATGGCACTCTAGCCTGGACAACAGAGTGAGACCCTATGTCAAAAAAAAAAATTAACACTAGGGAAAAATCTCTAAAACAACATAATCTCTAAATAATCAAAATACCCTAACTATTTATAAGAATCAAAAACAAAATTGAACTATAAAATAACATTTTCCACCCACCAGATTAGCAAAAATTTTAAAGGTTCAGAATACCAAGTGTTGGCTCGGCACCTATGGCTCAAGTGGCTAACATGCCAGCCACATATAACTAAGGTGGCAGGTTCAAATCCCACCCGGGCCTGCCAAAACAACGACGGCTGCAACCAAAAAAACAGCCAGGTGTTGTGGCGGGTGCCTGTGGTCCCAGCTACTGGGGAGGCTGAGGCAGGAGACTCGCTTGAGCCCAGGAGTCCGAGGTTGCTATGAGCTGTGATGTCACCGCACTTTACCCAGGGAGTTAGCTTGAGGCTCTGTCTCAAAAAAAAAAGAATACCAAGTGTTGGCTTGGTGCCCATAGATCAGTGGTTAGGGCACCAGCCACATACTGGGGCTGGCGGGTTCAAACCTGGCCTGGGCCTGCTAAAGAACAACTACAACTACAACTA
>CAUYQV010010038.1:0-37275 GCA_963574575.1 Galagoides demidoff
ATCCCCCTGGGTAGAGTGCTATGGCATCACAGCTCATAGCAACCTCCAACTCCTGGGCTCAAGCAAGTCTCCTGCCTCCGCCTCCCAAGTAGCTGGGACCACAGGTGCCCGCCACAACGCCCGGCCATTTTTTGGTTGCAGCCATCATTGTTGTTTGGCGGGCCCAAGCTGGGGATTCAAACCCGCCACCTTAGGTGTACGTGGCTGGTGCCTTAGCCGATTGAGCCACAGGCGCCGAGCTGATCAGATCCTATTTGTTAATTTTTGTTGTTGCTATGATTACCACTGGAGTCTTTGTATCCTATACCCCAATAACCACAAGAAAGCTGAATTAATACCTGTTGCAACAATTTAGATGAAACTTGAGACCATTCTCCTAAGTGAAGTATCTCAGGAATGGAAAAACCTTATGTATACTCCTTATTAAATTGGAACTAACTGATGAATACACAGATGCACAGAAGAAAATAAAACTCAGTGGAAAGCAGCCAGGGGAGAGGAGGAAGGGGAGGGGCTAAACCAACCAAATGGGTGCAATGAACACTATTTGGGAGGCAGGCACACTTATAGCCAGAACTCAAGCACTTACAAAAACAATCCACATAACCTAAAATGTTTATACCCCTTTCATGTTTTGAAATTTTTAAAAAGGCAGTCTTATTTTAAATTTTGAGTCTTAGGCTTTATTTCACGAAACAAATAATTTCGTTGTCTTGTTGTGAAGATTTTTTCTGTCTTGAACAGTCACTTAACTGTTCCACCTATGTGTACATTTCCCTAATAACACTATCAGCTCCTTCAGGGTGTGTCTTAAATGTTGGTGGATCTTTGAAGACCCTCAGCACAGCAGTGTGTACACGTCCACACTAGGTATAGTTATTTGATAAGTTATTTTAATGAATAAATTCATACAACTAACTCTTTTTTTTTTAATTTTATTGAATGGTAACTATGTACATTACAACTAACTCTTTTAACAATGTAAAGTTAAACTTTTTTTTTATTAAATCATAGCTGTGTACATATAAGCAATCATGGGGTACAATGTACTGGTTTTATATACAATTTGAAATATTTTCATCAAACTGGTTAACATAGCCTTCATGGCATTTTCTTAGTGATTGTGTTAAGACATTTCTATTCTACACTTAGTAAATTTCACATGTACCCTTGTAAAATGCACTGTAGGTGTGGTCCCACCAATTACCCTCCCTCCACCCAACCTCTCTTCTCCCCTCCCCTCCTTCTCCCCTTTCCCCTTCTTCTTGGGCTATGATTGGGTCTTGAGTTTGATAAATAAGGTATTTGGGTTTTCAAAATGTTGCTCACTTTCTTTGAAAACACACGTCACGCCCCTTATACAATCAGCTTTCCTAGTTCCTTGTTGATGCATTCTCTGAATTATAAAAGAGAAACAGTAGCTTTGATTCATAGAGGTAAAGAGTGAGTCACGTTTTGATATTCAATATGATACAGTTTGTTTCCCTGCAACTGAACCTTCTGATTTGCCCAAGAAACAAATAAAAGACGCAAATCCCATCATGACCTTATTCATATTCCCTTAGCCAAGTGCTTGTCATTTTCATCAGGTGGCCAGCCGGAACATTTATGAAGGCCACAGGGCCTTTAAAATGAATTAGACATATATCTGTTTCAGTGGAACTTGGGACAGATAAGCCACCGCATGCTGCTATTTCAAAGGGGCATCCCACTGTCTCTTCGATTTTACAAAGTACAACTGAAGCATGCCACCAAAGTAAGGAAGGACAAAGGTGATTTTTTAGAATCAACCCAGTCTGTTCCCTGAATATTAAGGACCCTTGTGAGATCTACTCTAGTTCCTGTATGCATAAAACCTGGCTTCTGTAGAAGACACCTGGCTTTCTCCATTGAAAGAATGAATCTTCTTGTAAGTGATCAGTGGAGCATGCAGAGCTCCTGGTCAAACAGTGATGGTGCCTTCCATCAGGGCATTCATGGCTTTGGGATGTACCTACTCACTGGCACATGCAGCTTCAGGTTTTCATAAAAATGATAGGATTTTAAAGTAAAATTAACACAGGTAGACTTGGCACCTGTGGCTCAAGTGGTTAAGGTGCTGGCCACATACACCTGAGTTGGTGGGTTCGAATCCAGCCTGGGCATGCCAAACAACAGTGATGGCTGCAACCAAAAAATAGCCGGGTGTTGCAGCAGGTGCCTGTGGTCCCAGATACTTGGGAGGCTGAGGCAAAAGAATCACTTAAGCCCAGGAGTTGGAGGTTGCTGTGAGTGGTGATGCCACAGCACTCTACCCAGGGCGACAGCTTGAGGCTCTATCTCCAAAAAAAAAAAAGCAATGCTAACTTCCTTCTAATGGAGTATTTAAATAGAACTATTTTCCACTAAAAGAACTCTCTAAAGTAAGGCTTAGTGACGTCTATGTGTCTCTATGTGGACCAATGGCTTGATTCCTTCTTTGTTGATTGCGGTAATATTTGAGGTCCTAGGATATTCAGGGATAGTTAATTCAAATGCTTCATGCTTTCTTTATCCTACCCTTAAGGGATTTTTTTAAAGTGCCAGTCGTCCATTAAATCCATAAAGCTGGCTCGGTGCCTGTGGCTCAATCGGCTAAGGCGCCAGCCACATACATCTAAGGTGGCCGGTTCAAATCCCCAGCCCGGACCCGCCAAACAACAATGATGGCTGCAACCAAAAAATGGCCGGGCGTTGTGGCGGGCGCCTGCGGTCCCAGCTGCTTGGGAGGCGGAGGCAGGAGACTCGCTTAAGCCCAGGAATTGGAGGTTGCTATGAGCTGTGATGCCATGGCACTCTGCCAAGGGGGATAGCTTGAGGCTCCGTCTCAAAAAAAAAAAAATAAAAATAAAAATAAATCCATAAAGCTGATGTGTCAATTGGTCCAATTCTTTGGTTGCTGTTAAGTATTTATTGAATAAGCCACAATATATCAAAAACAATATAGACAAAGTCCACTCTGCGATTACAAGCTAAATCGGCTTAAGCATTATTCATAAAAAGAACCAAAACAAAGCGCAGGTCCTAAGCAAGCATATATTGATCGCAATTTAGTTAGTGGGTGATGGACTTGAAGTGAATAGCACGAGGGAAAACCGTTGCTAAAAGCAATGTGTGGGGAGTGAGAGTCTGCCCTGGACTCAGCGGCTCTGAGAAGATTCACGTGTAAGGTGCAGCCTGGTCTTGTAGGTCAGATCTCAGTGGGCTTTACACAAGAAGGTAAATCGGTAAATCGGTTTAGGCTGAAAAGGAGAAATCTGAAACAACTGCTCTCAAACCTGAAGAGCAGGTGGAGCAGGTTTAATTCTCAATTAAAATAGAAAACTAACTTACAACCCGGGGCAAGATGGGCAATTATCTGGTCACTTTGGTCAATATTAATTATGTGAGCAAAATTGGCACTCAGTCATTTGCCCCCCCCCTCTTTTGATAGTTACATGTTGAATAGTTAAATTAAACATAAATTTGCACTCACACCACTGAGGAGATGGCTATGACGTCACCCAAGTTACAGTCTCCACACTCACACAGTGGATGCCAGGAGAACAGTCTTTCCGAAAGTCAGTTGGGAAGTTTTTGGTTGCCCTGGAAACTAGAAGGTTCTGTCTGCCTCTCTCATTTCCTGGCACTTACGGGTCTACAACTTACTTCAAGCATGTCTTTTTCCAAAATAAGCAAAATTAAGAGGTAATTGAAAGAAGCTTGATAGAAGTTCCCTAGATTTGGAAGTATTCTTTTAGAGATAATGACATTACTGTGTATTTGCTACATTTACATTGGCTAATGCCATACACAAGATGCTCTCGCTAAAGCCTTTGACTGTTTACAAAACACTTTGGCATTTACTATCTCATTAGATCCTCCTACGTACCTTTTGAGGTAACTTTTACTGTCTATATTTAACAAATGAGGAAAATAAAGCTCTGGAGATTTGGTGACTTGCCCAACTTCATCCAGCCCGCAGCAGGAGGAATTAAGTAAGTCCTTGCATGCTGACTCACAGAGTTTTTTTTTTTTTTTTCTCAAATTATGTTAGAATATCTTCTAGAATCCAGTGAATATTTATGCTGTGGAATATTTCTGGAATTCCAGAGATCAATTCATAAAACGATAAGGCAGCAATCTTAAGGTCTAAACGGCGATGCAGATTTTTCAGTGAATAGACTGCCATGGGGTGCAGAAACATTCAATTCACTTCTGAGGTCAGTCCTCCTCTGTTTCCACTGACGGGGTGGTAGAGATGAAGGGAATGAAGCTACAGAAGCTCTGCATGGATCACTGACACCTGGCCATTGCCTTCGGAGACATTCTGAACCCAGAATTATTCTCAGTAGAGATGGTAGAAAATGAAAAGAATACGTAGTAAAACCTACAAGGGAAAATATGAATTTTTCCAGTGCCACAACAACGGTTTACCAGAAGGAATGCCAGAGTGGGTCAGACTTATCTTTATTTTAAAAGGCTGTGACAATGGTTTATCTCAGGCATCTCAAACTACAGCCTGTGGGCCACATGCAGTCCGCCTAGGACATTTATCTAGCTTGCTGGGTGCTTTTGCCGCCCCTGCCTGTCCTGCTTAGCAGCTGACTCGTCCTGGGGCCCGCAGTCCAGCCCTCCAACAGTCTGAGGGACAGCGAACTGGCCCCCCGTTTAAAAAGTTTGAGGCCCCCTGGTTTATCCGGTACTACAGATTCTCTCAGATTGATGTTATCCCACTGACATAATTCCACTGTTTTTGATCTGTAGAGGGTAAAGCACTATGGCTATGGAGAATTGGGGTGGGGGGACAGGAAGCAGAAGGAATTTCTTTCTTTTCTTTTTTTTTTTTTTCCTTTTTGAGAGAGAGAGTCCTACTTCTCACCTTGAGTAGAGCACTGGGGCATCATAGCTCACAGCAACCTCAAACACTTGGGCTTGAGCAATCCTCTTATCTCAGTCTCCTAGTGGCTGGGACTACAGGTGCCCAGCTCACGCAATCCACCTGCCTCAACTTCCTAGAGTGTTAGGATTACAAGCTAAGCCACTGCAGGTGATCAGGAATTTCTTTATACAAACTTACTCTTTATGCCTCAAAGACAATCATTTAAGCTATACTTCCCAAAGGATTTATAAGTAAACATATGTGCAGGATAGCTCTTTAAGGGGAAGATTAGAGGGTTGGGAGTGGAGAAGACAGACATCACATTGTAAGTGGTGGAGAAGAGTTTGGTAGCTCTGGTTTGAATGTATTAGATTCCCCTTACCATAAAGAAGCCTCACACAGAATGGACCAAGTCACTGATTTTGTCCAAGTTCAGATGTAGTCATTATTCACAGATTTCATGTTTTTGAATTTGGCTACTTGCTAAAATTTGCTTGCAACTCGAAAATCAACACTCACGGTGCTTTTGCAGCCACTCAGTGATCTGTGCAGAGCAGTCAGAGATGGGCATCACCGGTTGTGCCCATTTCCCAGCTGATGGGGAGCAAGGCAGTGCTCTGCTCCCTGTGTCAGTCCTCAGACTGTATACAAGCATCATTTTTGCAGTTCATTTTGTGGCACATTTTCATCTTTGTATGTTTTGGGTGGGGGGTTGTGATTTATAATGGCTCACAAGGGACAGGTGGAGACCTGTCTGAGCAAAAATGAGATTGTCTCTACTGATATTAGAAAAACTAGCTGGGCAGATGCCTGTAGTCCCAGCTACTTGGGATGGTGAGGCAAGAGGATAGCTTCTTGATTCCAATAGTTTGAGGTTGCTGTGAGCTATGATGCCATGGCTCTGTACCCAGGGCACAGAGAGAGACTTTGTTTTAAATTAAAATGTAAAATAAAATAAAATATAAAATAAAATGGCTTATAAGCATAGTGCCAAAGTATTTCGTACTGTTTTAAACATATGACATACCTTGTGGAGAAAATACGTGTTAGCTAAGCTTTGTTCAGGCATGGTTAATGAATAGATAATGTAAGTTAAATAACGTGTCTTTAAGCAGAAAGACACATAAGACAAGGTGAAGCACTGATAAGGTGATGAAATCTAACCCTGTATTTTCCCCGTGCAAAGGTTCAGTATTTGCTAATTTGATGTTCCCAGTGACATTATAGAACATATAACTACCAACAATAATGAGATTCAACTCGTTTTGGTTTTGGTATCCAGAATTATTTACCATATCTAAGGTAAGAAAAATAGTTCAAGTAACTGCCCCAAACTACTGAAGTTGTAGTTACACACCAGGATTTTGAATGTGGTCAGAAGTTTTGAAAAAGGCATATTTCAATGCATTTATCTCTGAGTAGATACCCATACACACATTTTCAGGCCTACTTTTGTTCCTTTTAATGTATATATAACAGTTTTGAAAGTCATTCAAGTGAATAAATCATTTCACAATGTTGTGAAAGGGCAATGCTTTCAAATAAAATGAGGCATCAATAAATGTGTCCAAACCATGACTTTAAAGGAAATCTGTATTGTGATAGATTTGGTGTTATTGAAATACAAACTTCACATGAGTATTTTTTGATGTACATTAATTTTTATTGCTGAATATTACTCCTAGTTCTTATTTGCGCAGCTTGTTGTGGTTTTAAAGTCTGTTATGCGCATTAAATCCCTCTGATCCTGTGAAAGGTAGCCAGGCATTTGGGTATCACCACCACAATTTCGACAGGTTAATTGACTTACCCAAAGTAGCAAGTGATGTATGTACATTGTTGGGGTTAAAATTCAGAAGACCTTTGACGATGTTCAACGATGTTCTATATTATGCTTTTTGTTGCCAAGCCAAGGTTCATTTTTCTCCTTTAGCAAGTTTTATCACACCCTTTTAGGGTAGCAAAGTGAAGTGTGCAATTAGGATGCTAATTCTAAGACTGTTAAAACAATCCTAAATGTTTTCTATTTTTAATTTCACACACCTATACCTGAAATACGGCTTTTAAAACAATGCATTTAAGTTTATATTCATTCCTCAGGAATGCATGATATCATGTCTATGATATAAGAAGTATTCACTGAGGTGTGTCTGTGTTTATGACCCCATGCTAAAATGCCCTCCCTTAGTTTCAGAATAAATCCAAGATGGGTCAGTGAATGTTTAATTTCGGACAACGTATAAGTCTGGTTTATATCTCATACCAAAGAGTGCTCAGTTTTATGTTGAACAGAAAAGAAACTTCAAGATAAGGAACATGTGGATACCACAAGAAACAGTCTTTTCAAAATCCTACCATCATATCATCCTTCAACTAATAAAGGATTTGTTACTATTGTTTATTTGGTAGCCATAACACTGAACCATTTTGGAGAAAAGCCTTTCTTTTTGCAGGGGTGTGTGGTGGCCACACATTTACTCACACCTGGCAGATTATCTCATTTGAAATGGATTCAACAGTCTGTGAGGGGGCAGAGGTTCATGACAACAAAAGGAGGACAAGTCAGGCTTCATTTAAAAGGGAGCACACGGGAATAAATACAACGCATGATTATTAGCTACAGAAGTGTCATAAGAAACGAAAACTTGACATGAATGAGAAAGCAGGATGATAGTGCACACCAGGGGACAGGGAAGGAAGACCAAGTTGTGAGGTTTTGTGAAGTAAAAAAGTTTACTGCCAAAATTGCAACAGTTCGTGAGACATTTTAACAGGATTCCATTCTCACCCACCATCCCGGCAAAAGAGGCTTGAGATTGTGTAAATTAAAGTATTCATTCTAGGCTGGGCACAGTGGCTCACACCTGTAATCTTAGCACTCTGGGAGGCCGAAGCAGGTGGATTGCCTGAGTTCATGAGTTTGAGATCAGTCTGAGCAAGAGCAAGACCCCGTCTCTAAAAATAGCTGGGCATTGTGGTGGGTGCCTATAGTCCCAGCCACACAGAAGGCTGAGGCAAGAGGATCACGTGAGCCCAAGAGTTTGAGGTTGCTGTAAGCAATGATGCCATGGTGCTCTACCCAGGGTGTCAGAGTGAGACTGTCTCAAAAGAAAAAAAAAAATAAATAAAAATTTTCAATCAGACTTGAAGAACTTTGAGGTTTCTCAGCAGATTGACTGGGTCAAAGAGTCACTTGGAGTGCTGAGACACGAAGTTCACTTGTCGGACGTTTTCAAGGTAAATATCACATTTAACTCAATGGGTAAAGCTAACTTTTGCTATACTTATATTGAAATAACTGTTACAGAAGTTTCTATCTGAAGGTTGAGGAGATGGAGGAATGTATAACTTGCTGCAAGCTTGCTGGAATGTGAAAGAACTCTGCTTCATGAATATTTAAGTGGTACAGGTCAGGACTAGAGATAGCCCTGCTCAGAGAATCAGCATGGTGCAAAGGGTCACAAAGGGAAGTGTGCAATTAGGATGGGTTTAGAATTTCATCACAATTCTGTGATATTGCTGTCCCACAATAGTCATGGTGCTGTAATCATTGCCAATCTGTTCAGTGTTGTTTTAAGCCCTTTAATACCTTCAAGTATCCTGCCAAAAATCTAAGTATTAAAAGTGTGACTCAAACACACTTAAGGTTACAAACAGCTTAGATTAGTTCTACATAAAGCCAATATTTCAGAGAACATTTCAGTCATTTTAACGAAAGAGGGAACATAAAAGAAAGGATGAACTATCTTCAGCCTGTAAAGAAAAGTAGAAGTGAAACACTTTCAATAACCCAATAATTTAGTTTTTTCTGAATTAAAATGGAATAGGCCATATCGATGAGGCATATATGAATTTTCTCCAAATAGTCCTTTGACAATTAATGATCAGCCTCCTAGGGCCTCATTTATGAATGTGTATTAATGTCATGGATTAAAAACAGTATGGGGTACATTTGGCAAACAGAGCTAATATTTCCCCCTGAGAACCCCAGAGAATATTCTGCATTTTAGAAGTATGTAGCTTTACCCAGTAGACAAATTACTGGAGAGTTAGCTGGAAAATTTTTTTGTACATAAAAGCAATTTTGTAAGTATTAAAAATATTATACTGAATGCAAAATTACAGTAGATTTTAATTGCCTTTTTGGTAGAGTTAGATTTGCAGATAATGAATTTATGTACAGTGAAGTGGGTCTCTCTGCAGAACTCTCAGTGAAAGAGTTAATCTTGTCTTCTCAAGTGCCTAATTTATCACGGAGTTACCTTAGGCACTGGAAGCATCTGGCTCAACACGTACATATTTTTCAAGTACAAATTAAGGACTGAGAATGAGGCCAGGAGCGTGATGTCGTGTGCAGCAAGAGGGTGGACTCACTAACAGGGAGAGGCATAAAGACTGCCTGAGATTTTAGTAAGAGTGAGACTCCGTCCGTATACAGGAACAATCCTTCCTTGGCTGTCTTGAAAACCTCCAATCCTTATACTAGATCCCTGCTTAATATTCTGTGTAAGCCAGTTTGGGTTGAAGTTGCATTAAAGAGGTAGGACAGTAAAAAGAAGAACCTTCTCTTATTTGTAAAGATGTTTTTAAAGAAAGCTAGCTGTATATGACTTCTCCTGCAATTCGTGCCAGAATCTATATCTGCATACCCATATGCGTCTATCCCATATGACCTCACATCGAAAAGTAAATGGTACTTTCACATGACATTAACAAATCATTTTGATATTCTCTCTCTTCTCTCTCTCTTAGATCAGGCTTACTTCTGGTCAACTGAGGGGGGGAAATACTGAGAAAAATCTCTTGTAATTGCTTTAGTTCTTAATTCTCAAAAGTAGCCAAAACAAGTTGAAGGGTGTTATGGGGGGGGGATGTAATATTACATTTGGTAAGAGACAAAAGTCAATGACACCGCTTATCAGATCCAGTCTCTTGCTTTTACATAGTATTTCTCTGATATCAGTCACATTGTGCCCACACAGAAGATGTATGTTTCCTTAAATCAGAAATGATTTGTTCAATGACTGAGAGACTCTTTTTCCAGGCACGTGCTCAGTGGTCTTGTGGGTATGGAGAGATGCCTGTGCATCAGGACTGGACATAGCATATGTAAAAGGGCCTAACACTTGAGCAGAAGAGTTTCTGGTGGACAACAGCAATGTCATTCATTCCCATGAATTCTCAAACACTGATTGGCAAAGTAAGAACCAAAACTCTGCTGAATAGTGTTCCCATCTACCTTGATGCAAATATAATCTCACTGTAGAAAATGGAACTCTAATATCTCGTTAAGCACATTTGTTCTTGTTCCAAAGGAATAATACAAGAAGCTCATGGAGCCACTTAAGACTATTTTTCAAGAAAGAGAGAAGCAAAGAAGACTTAACCCTGCCTCTTGCTCTGCGCATTACAAAGGCATCCAGGCTCCAAGGTGATCAGTCTGACCTTTCTCTTAAGCACTGTCTAATTTTTTTAAAAGCCCTTAAAAATGCCAACATGCAAATTGTACATAAAATATTTAAAACATGAGTCCTCACTTTGAAAAGGTGAATTAATGAATTCATCAATCAAAACCCTGAAGTTCTGAAAACCTCTAATTTACTCTTGTTGTAATTTAGTGGGAGAAAAGTAGCCTTCCACTGGATAGCTCCACAGAAATGTAATTAACCTTTGCTTTTGATGGAACAGGTGAGACAATTGGTAGAGTAGAATGATAAATAACACACACACTCATGCAAGCACACAAACCGTATAAAGTTCTTGCTCTCTAAGTGTGAATATTAACATTTGAAAATACCTATAAACTGCAAATTACAGATATTAGCTGTTGTAATAGTTTTTGTAGAGAGATAGATACAAAAGTAGATAGAAACAGGGAGTCAGGCATTAAATATTAACAAAACATTAGATATTAATATATTAATGAAATATTATATAATAGTCTTTGTTCTAAAAAAAGAAGTAATTTTCCTAAAATAAAATATTAGACATTAAAATACTAACAAAATTTTATATAATAGCCTTTGTTCTAGAAATTGAAGTAATTTTCCTTACTGAACTTCATGATTATTTTTTTCGATTAATATATTTTGCTATGAAATGAAACAACATAATACTGGCATTCCATGATCCTATCGGCAGCTACTCATCTCTGATCTGCCAGCCACTGGTAGCTTATTTTCAAACAGAAATTGTAGCACATGGTCCAGAAAGTTAAAGTGTTTTCCTGGGCACAATGGGTTAAACTATTTGGGACTGAAGATTGCTCATAACAAAGATATGATTCAGTTCAGGGCAATAAGTCTTCTTGTAAGATAGAAGTGTGTAGATTAAAACAAAATGCTCCAAGCTATCCTCTGCCTCCCAATTCCTGTCTTCTGTTGATTCAGGATAGAGACTATTTCTCACTAAACTGCCAATTCTTTTTTTCCTTTGCTTAATAAACTCAGAGTCCATTTATATTTGAGTCTACCCTATGTTGAAGACTTGACAAGAGCTCAGAAGAAGGGCAAAGGCCTTTTACATCACAAGGAACCTTTGATACCATCCAGAGTAGAAAGATTTACTCTTCCAATTTTTACTAGTTATTGCTCCTTTAATTAATTTTACTTCTACAGGTGAAAATGGATACCATTTCTAGGAAAAGAAAAGAGCCCAATTAAAAGCGGGGCATGTCATTACATTGAGAATAAATGAACGTGCCTTTTAAAAAATAAAGAATCCATAAAATTCCTGCGGCTTTGATTTATTCCTGCGTTTCTTGTCTCATTCACTAGGGAACTTTACTTCTCTCCAACCCTGTGTGTATGTGCAGGTGTGTGGATGGACATGTGTATCCCATGATATAAATACAGGAGAATTAATATTCTTTTCATAAACACAAATAAAGTTTATATTTCAATATGAAAACTAGTTTGACTAAGCAGCCAGGATTCATGCATTACCTAATTTCTCTTGCTCTAATAGTAAAATCAGGTCCGAGTCTAACTGCTTTCGTCTCTTTTTCAATGCAACTTTCTCTAAGTGGTTATGTGTATAGTAAAAGTATGTGCGTATTGGAATAGATGGAAATGTTTTAATAAACCACAGCTTCAAAATTCTCTTTTTTAAAAAAAAAATACAAGAATAAGTCCACAAAATGTCTCTTTTTTTGAAGTATATGGCTATGTGAAAAATGCTATCTATGAATAATATAGATACAGTTATATGTATCTGTTAAAGTACAAATATAGGCCTATTTAGGAACAATTGTATGTACAAGTATTGTGTACATATATATTAAAACTGGATGATGAATTATCCATTGTAAAGGACCAAGAGCCATTCTAATTTTCTCTCATCTCACAATATTTTGTTGTGAATTTTTTTTTTTGGGGGGGAACAGGTATTTGCTGGGAGACTTTGTTATTTCTGCTCTGATGAAAGCTTTTTGTGGTTTAATTAATCCATGAATATTGACTGTGAGACTCACAGTGTAACATGGTTGTTTTTCTTAAACTAGTGAGCAAATATGAGACTGTGTAGGGTAGCCTTCATTGTATTTCTCATTAAAAAAGTAAATCTCTGATTTTATTATATCTTATAATTCCTCAAACAAAAAATGGTCAGAATGCCATGAGTATTGGTCTTGGCTACCAAGACAGCTTCATACAGTAATGAGATTTCCCGCCACAGGAGGGCTATGAACTGCTAATTAGCATCTATGACCTAATATTCTCTAGCAACCAAGAGTAATAGCAGCAATTTCCAGTTTTATGCAGAGTACAAGTCTCTAATATTACCAGCACTCCTGTTTCATTTGTAATTAACTGCAAGCAATTATTACAGTCAAGAAAGTATATCCTAATTCTCCTAGGTAATAAAAAAAAAGAAATTATCTCTGTCAAACTTATGCATGTGTCATGCTGACAGTCTGGAGTTGTTTGGAAGCCTTGAGGTTGTCTATCTCTCAATCGATTCTTTGTTTTTTATCTGTACTGGCCTTTAATTTTAATTTGTAACTTTTAGTTTACTACTTAATTCCTTGTTCTTTGCTTGAAAACTAATATTTATAAGATTTAATTTTGAGTTGGAGGATAAAAGGAAATATTTAAAAGCTAGTAACTAGGGAGAAATGTCATGATATTAGCTAACAAGGAAGTTCAAGAGACTGGTAACGCATATCTTAGGTAGAGATACATTTCACATAGCAAGTTTTATGAGGTGAAAATAAAGAAATTTTATTTGAGGTTTTCCCATGAAAGTTGTACTTCTGTGAATGTCAATAGACTTGTTCCATAAAAAATTAAACATCACATATGAGATAATTTTCTACTTTAAAAAGGGGAAGGTTTTAACCTTATTTGTCTAGAATTTTGAAGAACTACAATTTTCTATAGGAGGGATTTTTCCTCTCGATAATTTACATCTTAATGCACTAAGTTGTGTCATATATGTGTTGACATATATTTTATGGAAAAATGTTTATACTCCGCTTTGTATCATTTTCTAATGGCCCACCTGAAGTTTTGGAGGACTCCTCCAAATTGACAGGGACGTCAATTTCTGTGGGCAGAATTAGGATCTTAATCTCTAATCTCTACTCACCACATCAGGAACAGCTCTGCTCATTGGCCTCCTGTGCTGTACTGGGTTCTACCTCAGATTCCACTCAAAGGATACATTTTGTCATTCAACCTTAGCCTTAAGAAATTCCCTACTTTAGAAAACAGGGTGAACATATAATTTAATGGTTTATTGATGAAGCAGGGTCATGATTACACACATCAATTATTATACTGTGCAGAAGTCTAATAGTATAATTAACGCTTAGCAGTTTGCCCTTTTCCCCTACACTGAACGGCTTCAGATGTCTACACTTTTCTGCTTCATATGTCTTATTTCCCCCTTTATTGACAATTGCAACTTAATCCTACCATAATCACTTTAAGTCATTCCTATCTTTGATTCTAATCTGTTCTAAAGCCAGAGAAGAACTGAAGGTGGCCATGAGAAGCCATATGACGAAGTTCAATAAATCCTAATGTGGTGATATAAAAGCACATTGTGAAACTGTCAAATGCTCTAAAACCGTAAAACATTGCTATTAAACAGAAGTAGACCAGCAGGTAGGGAATATAATAATGCAGATTTAAGCTGAAACTAAAGAAGAACTTAGTCAAGTTTGAGGGGTAGTAATGATGATGATATGCTATTAATAACAAACCAGGCACTGAGCTGGCCCATTTCATATGGCATTTAATTTAATGTCTTCTGTTATGATAGTGGGTGAATATGATTATTAGTATCAGAAAATTTAAGACTTGGTGTATGTAACCTTACATAGATATGAGGGGAAGGAGTTTGGAATCACATTAGTGTATATTTGATTCCAAACTTGTGTGTGTAAGTACCAAATTATTTTGCCTCCCAAGGATGATAGAGCATAATAAGTAAAGATGGCATTTTTCACAATTATCAAGCCCAATTTCCTTATTTTGTAGTTGAAGACACTCAAAAACATTGTATTAAAAAGTATCGCTTACTTGCTTCTGATCTTCTCTCTCAGGGCAGGGAACTTCTTATGACTGTGAACATAAAGCTTTTACTCTCAGTCTCCACGTCCCCCACCATTGGCCCTTCCCTCCCACTTCATTAAACCTTCTTTGTGAGATAGCAGACTCCTGCGCACTGCCAAATTCAATAGACCTCTCGCAGGTCTCTGCCTGGAGTACTTGGAGCATTTCATATGGTGGACCACTCTCTTCTTTTTGTAATTCTTGCCTCTTGACTCCGCCTTATGCTTCTCTCCTTCTTCTTTATTCCAGACTCTGAATTGGTTACCTTTTACTGCGTGGCAAACTCTCCTAAAAGTTAGTAGCTTAAAACAACCACCATTTATTTCGTTGACAATTCCACAAGCCAGTAATTTGGGCTGCGCTTAGCTCAGCAGTTCTTCTGGCCTCAGCTGGACTCACTCGCATACCTGTGGTTAGCTGCTGGTGTAACCAGAGGTGCTTGGTCTGGGATGACCTCCACTGGAACGGTCTGTTTCTGCTCCACAAGACCTCTCATCCTCCAGCCAGAGCTTTGCACAGGCCAGGCTAGGCTGGTCCACATGGCAGCTGCTCAGTTCTAGATAAGGGTGTGAAATTGTACAAGGCCTCTTGGTGCCAAACCATTACTTCTGCTGCATCCTGTTGAGAAAAGCCATTCTAGAGGGTAACTATGAATCAGGATGAGGGGGAATAGTCTCTACTTCTTGAGGGTAGAAACTTAAAAATCACATGGCGTGGGGCAAAGTTATAGGGAGGAATGAAGACAGGAAGACACTGCAAGGCACAACAACCTCATTTCAAGTTCTCCTTTTCTCGTGTGCCCTTTAAATGTAAGTTTAGCTCTCAGGTTCACTTTTGGACCCTTTGGTTCTTTTCTACCTCGTCTCCTTCAACCATTACTTCTATTCCCATGGCTTTTAGTCACCACTTGTTAACAGATGATTCCCAAACTGCTATACTCAGCTCTTACTTATTAATGAGCTCCCAACTGAAATTCCCAAGTACTTCCTGGAAGTGTAACTGGTTTCCCACAAGTACCTCAAATATAGTGAGTTTAATGCTAAACTCTATATTTGCCCACAAATCTATTTCTCTCTTTTTCAACATTCACTCATTTGTGTTCTTTGCCATCTGTCACCTGAATCCAGAGACTTCAGGCCATTTTTGATACTTTTCTTTCCTTCAGTTCCCACCTTCCCACAGTCAGCAAATCTTGATTATTCAACCTATGTGTTGTTCACCTTCCTCTTCGTCTATTCCTAAAATTACTGAGGTTAGGTCCAGTATTGCTTCTTGGATTATTTATTAATTTATTATCTGTCCTTTACTCCTCTAATACACAATTTTTCCTTCCCACTAAGAATAGCATTTCTAAAACACATATATGATCATACAACTGCTTATTTAAAAATCCTTTTATAGTTCATCAGAATTTAGAAAAAACGGAAGGTCAACTGACCCTTGTTCTTAGAGATTTGGAGGTGTATAACGTCAAGAATTATGTAAGTGTTTTGATACTACTGCTGTAATCCTAGTGTCTAGCATTCTGTTTAACTCATTGAAATTTCTCAGTAAGTATTTGTTGAATGGCAAATGCATGAATGGATTTGATCCACTAGGTAGATTAGTGGATCTACTAGGGAGAGCCCCACTAGGGAGATGAGTAGATGTACTAGTGAGAGGAAGAGCAGTCACAGAATTCCTGAATATCATGTCAGGAAGAGTGAGAAGGCTTAGAGGTCAACAGCCCTGTGTTTGAGTCTAGCTCTGCTACATTATCACTGTGAATGGTGAGCAATTTATTTAACTCTTCTGAGTCTAGGTTTCTTTGTCATTAAAACGAAGATAATTAGGCTCAGCACCTGTGGCTCAATTGGCTAAGGTGCCAGCCACATACACCTAAGGTGGTGGGTTCGAATCCCCAGCCTGGGCCCACCAAACAACAATGATGGCTGCAACCAAAAAATGGCCAGGCGTTGTGGCAGATGCCTGTGGTCCCAGCTACTTGGGAGGCGGAGGCAGGAGACTTGCTTGAGCCCAGGAGCTGGAGGTTGCTATGAGCTCTGATGCCATGGCACTCTACCCAGGGGGATAGCTTGAGGCTCTGTCTCAAAAAAAAAAAATGAAGACAATTATTATTAACTTACAGACTTGTTGTATTATTAGAGATGATGTAAGTTAAACTTGCATATAAAACTCCTTTCAATACATAGACACACTACTAATCACCATAATCATCATTAGTCCCAGCAAGGGAACAATTAGTTTCAGGTAGAACAATAAGTGATGAAGACTCAGTGGTAAGATCTGAGACTTAAACTTGGATGGGACTCAAGTGTCAAGATGCTGCTCATGTCCTAAAAACAAACAAGTAAAACACAAGTAAAAAAAAAAAAAACCCAAATACCCAGTGCCCAAGATGGAGGAGCCCAACAGAAATTCAGGGAAAGAAAAATTAGAACTGGCATAGGAGATAAAGCTATAGGGGAAGACGTCTAGACATTACTATAAGAAGCATGAATAGTATGTGGTATATGACAGGGTAGGGCTGGTTGGTGTCACAGTAACAAGCTTCTCACTTAGTGACCTATATCCTCGAGTCTGGGTAGGAATGAATCTATAGGACTATCACAAACATATGGCTCCATCTGCAGTGGAAAAAGGTCTAGGTAGCAGAAGATGTAATTGTTTCTTCTATTTATAGGGTCTTTATTGAGCTATTACTATGTATTTTTAGGAGATCACAGGGTCCATACCATCTGTAAATACACAAAAGAATCAATCACCTCCCAGGGCATATTTTAATTTGATCTCTCTCTCTTAAAGGTTACTCTTATTTTCATCCTTAAAAAGTGGTTAATTTTCTCCTTTTTTTAGTCATTAGCAATGTTGTTATTCTCCTTGTAAACAGGTACAAAATTGTAATTCCTGTCGTTTTTCCTTTCTGTCCATCTATATGCCAAATTATATGACTATTTTCAAGTAATATGGAATAATAACATTTTGAATAACCTGAATAATTAACTTATTTTCAGATAATATGGAATAATTTACAATATGGTCTATAATATTTTGATTTACCCTACATTATCAAATACATTTGTTCCTAATTAAACCTTTGAAGTAGGAAAGGTAGGCAATTCACAAGAGGATTGATTTGATTACATTATCTTTATTCTGCACCCATCTTTTAAATCACCTTAAATGTCTCCCACATCTGGATGGCAATTTGGCTTCATCCTACATTCTTAATTCTGATTGATTTGTAATGTCTGTCTAAAAAGAGTATTCAGAGGAATTCCAAGGCATTGTTCAGACACAGGAGCAGAGTGCTGTGATTGATTAACAATGCCTGCTATTGGAAAGGGAAAGTGGAAGGGCAGAACTTTTGCAGCATATTTGACAAATCTATTCTATGTAATGATATGATATCTTTTTCTGCTACTTGTTTCAGTGGTTTTCAAATTGCTCATAGCCTTACAGATTTTCTCATTTCAAGCACAGGATAGAAAAAAGAGTTCAGTAACTACTTTCTCAGTTTTCTCAGAATGGTAAATAATTGGTACAGTACTAATGTATAGGACAGAAGTTAATTCAGACATACAGTATGTAATTTAGGGTAGGACAGCTGACTTTTCCTCAGGTTGAGAAATACTGAGATTGTCAAATAGTAGCCCCTCCCTGCTATAGTTACAGGGAGGATCCAATAGGGTAGCGTTCCAGACATGAATTTATGTGTCAACCAAATATCTTTTGCAAGGGAAAATATGTGTGTGCAGGTATTCATGCATGCATATTGCGTATGTATATACACAACACGTATATTAGAATTCATAATTCATTTGAAGAAATCATTCTATAGTATTAAAAAAGTTGAAAGGGTCTGATTCAGATTGTTTATTTTCTCCTATCTTTTGAAGTTTATTCTCTTTTTCCCCATATACTCCATATAAATTTTTCTTTATTGTCTGAGATAAATTCAAATGTTTCTTTGTATTTTGCTTTTCATTTCTCTTTTCCAGTGAGAATACAAAAAAATAATGTTCCCTGATTGTCTAAGAAAATAATATGAAAGTTAGAACAAATATCATCAACCCTTGAGTTAAATAAAATCTAGATTGTGTAGTCAGTAGAAAAACCAGGCACATAATGTCATGATTAATAGAGTCCTTGAATAAAAGAGTTGAATGTAAATTTTCATTTTCACCTTAGCACGTGGATCCTGAAACAGCTGCCCCTTTAATCATTTACAAATTCTGTCAAATAGTGTTTCCTTTCCTCATGTTGTATTATAGCAAGTGTAATTAATATAATTTCAGCAAACCTGTAATAAACTGTGTGTAGATTATGTGAATTGTGTTTGGTGGTATCATCAGATATCTGAAAGCTATTTGAAGCAGGATCTGCTTTTTGGCAAAGATCATTTCAATGCCCTATAAATAATTAATCACAAGAAAACCTACATTAATGCAGACCTTGGATCATAAATTGGGACCTAGAAGCTAAATGAATGCAAAGTTCACATTCTCCAAGAAATATTCATTTTCTCACATGACTTATTTTACACAATTTATTTGCTCTATATTTAGAAGCCCAATTAGCAGCCCAATATCATATGTGCAGTGTGGAACAACTCCTGTTATTTTGAGCACCCCACATTGCATTCATTTATTCAATAATTATTTATGAGGCACCCAAGCACTGAGTGAAAATGACTTAAGTGTTTAATAACTTGACATGGTCAGGGATGCCTTACAGTTCTGTGAAAAAGGCAAATAATGAAAAATAAATAAAAAATAGTCATTAAAAGTTGAGATCAATCCTATGAAAGACAATCAGTTGGCTGAGCCAAAGAGTGATGAGGCAGGCTCCCTGGGCATGGTTGGAAAGTATCCTCTAAAAAAGTGCCATTTACACCAGGACGCTCACCTCAGGATGCCCAAGTTACTGAAGGAAGACCTGTGAGCCTGAGCTCAGGACAGGGAAGGGTGGAGCATGAGATAATTCTTCATAATCAGACTCGCACATGATTGTAAACTACTGATGGGTTTGGGGGAAGGCATGAGTAAGATGAACTGATTTCTAGTTCTAAATGATGACTTCCAAAAGAGGACTATATGTGTTCAAGAGTAGTAAAAAAGATGTTCTGAGTGGCTGTTGCAGTAAATCTGGCCATCGATGACTGAAAACTGGGCAAAAGGAGGTATAGAATGGACAACTGCGATGGCTATTTGAAAGGTAGAATGAATAAGACTTGCTGATGGATTGTGTGGAGTGGAGTGAAGGGTGTGGTGAAGGGAAGGAAGGAATTAGGAGTAACTCCTGGGTTTCTAGCTTGAGAAAGTTGGTGAATTATGGAATCATTGACTAAGGTAAAGAAAACTGGGTATAAAAGGCTTCCTGGGAAAATGGAGAGTTCTATTTGAATGAGTTAAGCTGGAGATGTTTATGAGTCATCTCTATAGACACACCAAGGAAACAGTCAGGTAGATAGGGAGCATTCTAGATTTTAAACACAAACTAGTGAGTCATTACCATGAGGTAGCATTTAAAGCTGTAGAACTGGATAAGGTCTCGTAGGCAGAGAATATGGAGTACCTAGCCAAAACTTCCATAAACCAATTGCAATAACTTTGAAAACACTAACATCTTTATGTAGGATCAGATTCTGGTATTAATGAATACAAACAGCACTTATAATATTCTAAAAGTGTGAGTGTGTCTGTGTGACTGAAACCACTAACACATTTAATCAAAGTAAAGAAAGAATAAAGAACTAGGGACTTGATAAATGTGCCACAAAGGTACATTGCATATAATCCAAGAAAAGAATGTTGAAAAAGCAGAGGGAGGTTCAACCATGGAAAATGCTGCCAAGAGGTAGATGCAATTGATGACAATCAGGTACTTGTTGGGTCTGGCAGCGTGGGAGTTGTTTGTGACCTAAAAAAGGATGGTGTCCATGCACTAGAATTGTGTGATAGAAGTGATTGCATAAAGAGGGAGGATCAATGGTTCAGGGTATATGGATAATAGTTGCATGAGCAAATCACACAAGAAGGTGAGAATGGAAGGGATCTAAAATCCAGAATAGAAGTTTGATGAAATGTAGGAATATTCTTTTCATTAATTCGCTTTCCTCAATAAATCAGGGCATTTAGATTAAGGTGAAGGAATGATGTCGATATTCTTGGTGAGGAAAGAGGGTTTCCATGAGAAGTTATATGTTTCATTTGGACCCTGCTGGAGGCAGGGCAGTTGTCCAGGAAAGCCTGCCATGTTCCTTTGCCCTTTCTCAGACCCAGGAGATGACTGAGCAGAGCATGGGGAGTGTAAAGTCTCAATCTCTTGATTGATTGGCAGATCAACAATATCTTACATTTTAAAATAAAAATGACAAATATTCAGAAAATAGCCCAATTATTATATATTTATGAAGTAAAATATTTCTTACCTGCGTACATAAAGTTTAGAAACTAGAATCTAGAAAGGGTTTGTTTCTTGACTGTGCTATGACAAAAAAAGGTATTCACTTACATTTAAGCACTGAGTATTATTTGGCATGCTTTCTATTTCTAAACCATCTGAAAAAGTTACACAAGTCTTTTAAGAAATAATTAGGTTTTCAAAAGAGCAAAAATTCTCCTAGAATTGTCAAAAGTGATCTTAAACATTTGAATCAAATTAATTTTTCATACTAGCTTTAATCTTTGAAGGAAATGGGAGCTGAGGGGAAAAATGTGTGAGGGGAAAATAAAATTACTCTTTTCTGCCTAGTATGAGATCATCATTAGGTCATTGTGTGGTTTTACACACTCCTAGAGCAAGAAACAAACTCCTGTCTACCTGGACATGTGAGGATCTGACATTCTTTCTGCCTTATAACTTAAACTATGTGGAGCAGAAAAACATGTAGAACCAAAACTGTGTTTTTTTTTTTAGCAAACAGTCAGAAAACTCCAGAGGGCAAAGGAAGGACAATATGTGCCATCACATGATCTAGAATTAAAGTTGAGAACAAGTATGCCTGAGGAAAAGATAAGATTGGAAGGTTTGTGACACTGCTCAAAAATATTATGGGAAAGCAAAATTAGATCATTCATTAAGTAACTGAAATTTGATGTGGGAGGACTGCATTTTTTCTTTGTTTTGAAATCTAATATTATTTAAATATGTAAAATAATGTTAGTAGTGATTAATTCCCAACCCAGTCTTTAATGGTTTTATGTTTTTACACAAAATATTTTTTGTTTAAAAATAAAACTAGATGGCTAAATCTGTAATAGTAGCACTGCGGATGGTGGGGCAAGAGGATCCCTTTAGCTTGGGAGTTCAAGACTAACCTGGGCAAGAGCAAGATCATCTCTACTAAAAACAGAAGAATTTTCTGGGTGTCATGGCAGCCACCCTCACAGTTACTTGGGAGACTAAGGCAGGAGGATCACTTGAACCCAGGAGTTTGATGTGACTGTGAGGTAGACTGACATCGTACGCCAGCCTAGGCAACTGGGCAAGACTGTCTCTAAGTAAATAAGTAAATACAGTTAGACAAATGATTTGCTTTTCTTTTCTTTGTACCCTATGAGAAATTTAGCTATTTATATTATGCCATAAAAATTTGTGAACACCGTCCTCCTGATGTCAGTGACTAACTGATACTTAAAGATTAGTGAACAGGACAAAATATTGCTGTAAATCCAAAATACATGATGCTACATTTCATATAAGCAATTTGGAAGAAATGGTTCTATTTTGGCCCCAGACACAGTAGGTATAGACTTAGTTTTACACTACAGAGATACTACTTTCTTCTTTTTTTTTTTTTCTTTTTGTTTGGATTCATTGAGAGTATAAAGAATTTAGTTACACTGATTGCATTTGTTAAGTAAAGTCCCTCTTGTAATTTTGTGTCCTGTCCCCAAGAAGTGTGCCATACACCACAACTCCCTATACTCTCTCCCCCTCCCTGATCCCTTATTCCCCTACCTCACCCCTTTTATTAGCTCATCCACTGCTTTCATATTAGAATTAAATACACTGGATTCTTGCTTCTCCATTTATGTGATGCTTTACTAAGAAGAATGTGTTCCACCTTCATTCAGGTTAATACAAAAGATGTAAAGTCTCCATCCTTTTTAATGGCTGAATAGTATTCCATGTTATACATATACCACAGCTTCTTAATCCATTCCTGGGTTGGTGGGCATTTGGGTGATTGTAAATTGATGATTCACATATTTTGATGATTGTAAATTGAGGTACAATAAACAGTCTAGTGCAAATGTCCTTATGATAAAAATTTTTTTTTCTTCTGAGTAGATGCCCAGTAATGGGATTGCAGGATCAAATGGGAGGGCTAATTTGAGTTCTTTGATGATTCTCCATACTTCCTTCCAAAAAGTTTGTATTAGTTTGCAGTCCCACCAGCAGTGTAGAAGTGTTTCCTTCTCTCCACATCTACACTAGCATATGCAGCTTTGAAATTTGGTGATGTGGGCCATTCTTACTGGGGTAAGGTGATATCTCAGGATGGGTTTTATTTCCATTTCTCTGATGGTCAGGGATTAATGAGCATTTTTTCAAATGGCTAACAAAGAGAACTCATCAGAGAAGGTTCTGTTCATCTCTTTTCACTAAGGAATATTGGTGCAAAAATACTCAACAAAATCTTAGGTAATAGATTGCAGCTATTCATTAAAAAAATTATATATCACAATCAAGTAGACTTCATCCAAGGGATTCAGGGTTGGTTTAACATACACAAATCCATAAATTTAATACACTATCTCAATAGAAACAATGATCATTATGATCTCTCAATAGATGCAGAAAAAGCATTTAACAAAATTCAGCATCCTTTTCTAAGAACACTTAAGAAAATAGGCATAGGTAACACATTTCTTAAGCTGACTCATCTATGAAAAACCCACAGCTAATATCACAGTGAATTAAACAAAACTGAAAACTTTTCCACTTAGAACTAGAACCAGACAAGGATGTCCACTATCTTCACTATTATAGTTCTGAAAGTTCTAGCTTATGTAATCGGGCAAGAGAAGGGTATAAAGGGCATCCAAATGGGGGCGAAGGAGGTCAAATTCTCCCTCTTTACTGATGATTGGATCTTACACTTAGAAAACCCCATAGACTCAACCACAAAACATCTGGAAATCATCAGGAAATACAGTAACATCTTAGGGTATAAATTCAATGTCCACAAATCGGTAGTCTTTGAATACACCAATAATAGCTAAGTTGAGAAGAAAATCAAGGACACAGTTCCCTTCATAATTACCTTCAAAGAAAGATCTTTCACTTCTTTTTTCAGGTAAATTCCTAAGTATTTGATTTTCTTTCATTAAAATACCAACATCATATTTTGAAAAACTGGAAAAATTAGTACTTTGTTTTGTATGAAAAACATGTTAAAACTAAGGCTATTAATAGTAATAAAAACAAAACCAGAGGTATCACTCTACCAGACTTCAGGCTATATTACAAGTCCACAGAAATCAAAACAGCATGGTATTGGCACAAAAATAGAGACACAGACATATGGAATAGAATAGAAAACTAAGAGATGAAAAAAGTCTCTTACAGCCATCTGATCTTTGATAAACCGAGCAAAATATACAGTGGGGATTAGAATCCCTATTCAACAAATGGTGCTGGGAGAGCTGGATAACCATATGTGAAAGGCTGAAACTTGACCCACATCTTTCACACCTTACAAAAATTGACTCAAAATGGATAAGAGACTTAAATCTAAGACATGAAATGATAAAAATCGTAGAGGAAAGTATGGGGAAAACTCTTAATGATGTTGGACTGGGGAAAGATTTTATGACAAAAACTTCAGTGGCTATCACAACAACAAAAATAAACAAATAGGGCTTAACTAAGCTGGAAAGCTTCTGCACAGCTAAGGACACAACAAATAAAGCAAAAAAGACAACCTTCAGGATGGGAAAAGATATTTGCAGGGTATCAATCTGACAAAGGGTTGATAACTAGAATCTACAGAGAAATTAAATCAATCAACAGAAAAAGTGTAAATAATCCCAGAGATCCTACTTTTTATTGCTATCAGGTTGTGGTTCTCAAATTTTTCTTAGTAATATTTTAAAAGAACAGAGAAGACAGATTTTTCTATCTTTTCTTCTGCATCAGGCACCATGCCCAAACTTCCACAAACAAATTGTAATAACTTTAAAAATACTAGCATCTTTGTATCAGATCAGATTCTGCTATTAACAAATACAAATGACACTTAAAATATTCTAGAAGTGTATCTGGAATCCTACTGTGTGACTGAAACCACCAAAATATTTTATCAAAGAAAATATTTTGATCAAGAGCTTCATCATTATATAGCTATATATATAATCTGACATAAAACCAAAGGACAAACTTCCAATGTAACTTACCCTTCTTTACATCTAATATGTACAAGACCACAAAATTAATGCTTTAGGCAGTTCCTACCTTCAAGATGACCATTTTCTTCTATGTAATATGGGTCTATAAGTATCTTTCTTTTGTTAAGATTTTTAAGGACCAAGGACAGTTACTGCACATTTTTCTGGACCCAAATTACAAATACACTGGTAGTTTTTATTAAAATATGTGAATCATTGTGGCCTACTAATAATAGCAGAAATAAAATTGAGGAATAATAGTTGCTGCTTGGAAAAAAATTGTTTTACATTTACAATATTCTTTAGGAAACAAAATCCAAATACCAAAGTGAAATCTTTTAGAAAGTTTTTTTTTTTTCAGAACTGTTTCTCTAATCCAGGAATGAATTAGAATATAATAATACTATTGCACTGTGTTTAGCTCCTTGATACACTGGAGAAATGAAGTGGCATGAGGAAAAAAGCCAAGGAACATTGGAATCTGCAGCACTTTGTACCTTTGGAAAGGCTGGAGATTGAGGGTTACCTTTGGAGAGCATCCAGGCTTTGGTCTCTTTCTAGGCATGTATCCGTAACTTGGCAGGTGGAGGCACTGGGTTCAGTCGTGGGAGGCAAAGCAGGATGTGGTCCCAAAGGTATGTATCACTTCAGTGCTCAGGTGAAAGGAAGGATATTTGAGGTAGGAGGTGAGGGGAGACAGGGAGGCAAATTAACTTATTCTCTATGAATTTTATTTCATTATGAGCTAAGGGATATCAGAATCAAGGATGTATTCCTGGAAAACTTCAAGTTGCCAATGAGTATGCTAGATTTAAGCAGACTACTGAGCTACCTTGGTTTTGGAGATTCGGAGATAGGTAGGGGACATACTCAAAAGCTCTGGGCAGAGGAAAGACACAGAGGGAGATTAGTTTCCTCAGTGAAAAAAAACGGTGGTAGGTCTCAGCACTTTGATGGGAGATTGATTCACCATTCTAAACTCTAGAAGCTTCAATGCACTTGTTCTATAAAACAGGGATAATATTATCTATTTATGGATTGCTATGAAAACAGTGTGTATAAAGTCCTTGGCAAACAGTGGACTTTCAACAACTGCTATTATCGTTAAAAGAAGTGTCCTTTAGTGTTGTCTTTAAAGGGATGGAGCAATTTAAGGTGGCTTTGAACCCCAAATTCAAAAAATTACCTCCCTGAATTTATGCAGGGAAGGTTAATTTGCAAATGACTGGGTGCAAATTTCAAAGAACTGGATAGATGGAGGACTAAAGCTCTTATCCTTTTTGGGAAATGGTAATTCTACATCAGTATGCTAGATGTGAACAATCTGGATTACAACTTTAGAGTCAAAGTGAAAGTGAATACCCTGGGGAACCTGAACAAATTTTAGCACAGCCACATTAAGTACTCAGTAAGTAGACCTAATTTTCTCAGTCAAACTAATCTCACATGGTCTAATAGCCCCATTTGCAACTGATACTCTTGATTCACATGAATGTGAAAATAATGGCTTAAATCCAAAAACCTAAGAAGACAATGATTACTTCACTAAGTTAAAGTGATAATCAAAGGTCTTTTTCAAAATGCTTTCTGGTCTTTCTGGTCAATTAATTGTAGAATTAAAAAAATACCAATTAAATTTAGAATTTGATCTTGCTTCATTGTTCGCACTTGCGGTGGCTTGCCTTTGTACACAAACATTCTTCTATGTACAAAATAAGAAGTCACACCAGGTCTTATGTCTTTTTGACTCTGCTTATTTTGAAATTTTAAATTTTTTGAAATTGTCAGTGCAGGAAGACCTGATACACAGATTCTGCTATTAATATTTATAAAATGAATATTAAGAATTAGAAGACATTACTCTGAAGAACAAATACATCAAAGAATATAATTCCTAGGTATCAAAAAAATGTGGCCATGTTTTAAGTTTTAAAAGATAATTAAATATTATTTTTAAAATGTTTTGGGTTTGGAAAGCTGCCAAATGGGTTTTGCCAAACACATTTTCCCATCATTTCTCAACCCATGTATATTTTAATGTATGTGTAATCCATATGTTCTGATTCACTTAAACTCAACTTGACAAAATCTGTTTTAAGAATATCATGATTTCCAAGAAGACTTTAAAACTGTCCTAAGAAGCTGTATCTTTACTTTTAAAAAGGATGCCACAGTTAATGATGAATAAATGAAATGGATCTATAAATTTGGAACACCAATCTAAATCTTAGATCTACATTTTAAGTGACTTATACCAGTTTTACTAACTGATACTTAGTGAAATGAATAAGAAAATTAAACTCTAAATTTTTGCAATTTTTTTAAAAATAAAAGGTAAATGGAAACTTCATTCATCTTTCTACTTCTATTACATGTTTACATGTAGCAAGAAGAAAGACAGCAAAAGTTAACAGACAAAACAGCAGCCCAGCTCCTTTTATATGCCATGATAAACCTCTAAGTGTCTGCACAATATTTTATAAGAAACATATTTCAAAAACAACAATGAACTGAAAACAAATGTTGGAGAAAGCAATGGTCAGTATTATAAAACCAATGAGATGGAGTGAATCCTGAGATCCAGAAGGAAAGAAAACAACCTGAGATGGGGAAGAGAACTGAGAGAGTTCTAGGCTAGTAGCAGCCCTTAGATCACAACTAAGGGAAACAAATTCTTTCTAGATACAAGTATTTCTGAGTTAGGCCCTCAGAATTTTTATAGAGAACGTCACATTCAAGTTACCTACGAGACAGAACATACTTAAAGTTTTATGCTATATATATTCACAATTAAAAAACAAAACAATGACACAAGGAAACAAGCTACCATAAGAGAAATCAGAAACAACAAATAGACTAAATTCTTAAGCACTTCAAATACTGAAAACACTGGGTATAGTATAACTATGTATAGTTTCACAAGTAAAGATATAATTTAAAAATATCAGATTCCCAAATGTAACCTAGCTGATTTGAAAAATAACCTAACAGAATGTTTTTACAATATAGTAAACTGTGATACTAAAAATAACCACAATGGAGATATAAAACAAATAAAGCCTAGAAAGATATTAGTGGAATGTCACATAGAGACACAGGAGATGGACAAATTAAGGCTTAAATAACATGGAGAAAAGGATAAAAAACAAATAATGTCAAAAGGAGAAAACAATTTAATGGAGATGCAATAATCAAAGAAATAATGTGATAATTCTCTAAAACAATAAGAAACATGAATCCTGAGAAACAAAAAATGTACAACAATCAGTATAAACAAATAAAATAAATTCAAATAAATTCATTCATCCTATAAATAAGCATGATGTATCTTTCCATTTATTTGTATCTTCTTTAATTTCTGGCATCAATGTTTCATAGAGTTCTGTGTACAATTCCTTCACTCCCTTGGCTAAATTTATTCCCCAAGGATGTTTTATGCTATTGTAAATGTGATTATCTCTTGATTTTTTTATTTTTGTTCTTGAAACATTGTTTTGAAGACATTAAAATATTTTTTAAGTAGATTATTATTTGTGTATAAATATGCTGCTAATTGTTGTATGTTGATTTTATATCCTGTAGCTTTATTAGTTCCAACAGATTTTTGGTAGAATTTTATTTTTTTTCTTTTACTTGTACAGCACGTTATTTTCAAAAAAAAAAAAAAAGAAAAAGAAAAGAAAGAAAGAAAGGAAGAAAAAGTAATTTTACTTCTTTCTTTGTGATTTGGATGCCTTTTATTTTTTCTTGTCTTATTACTCTTACTAGTACTTCCAGGACTCTGTTAATAGAAATGATAAAAGTGTGCACCCTTTCTTTCTACCAAATATTTGAGGACTATAGGCAATAAAGTTGCACAATATTTGAGATTCTTGATATATGAGTATATTTTAGCTTCTTTTGCCAGAAAAAAAAACAAAAATTATTTCACTATGTAAGATGATAAATATGTTCATTTGCTTCAATGTAATAACCATTTTACTAACTAGATATATCCCACAACTTCATGTTGTATACCTTAAACATATACTCAAAATTATTTTTAGAAATAATTAGTATAAGAGTTTAGCAAGATGGTCGGATACTAAATTAATATATGAAAATCAATTTTAGATTTATACCCTAGAAACCAGAAAAGCAAGTTTCCCAATTTATAACTGTGAAGAATATGATTCTTAGAAAGAATGAAAGATAAACTAAAGTCTCATAGAGAGTTTTTTTTCTTTGTTGAAGGCATTAAAGAATGTCTCAGTATATCATTATTATTTTTGAGTAGAAAGATATTATTTCACATTAATTCTGCAAAAATCGAATTATAGATTCAATATAATTCCAAGCAACATTTCTTTGGGATGTTTTCAGGAACTTCTCAAAGCTTTTCTAAAATGTAAAGACAGAGTAAAGTTCTGACAGTAGTCAAAACAAAATAACCAACCAAACAAAAAAAGCACAGATGACTTGACCACAGTTACATGTGCTGTAAAGTGAGCCATACTATAATATAGAAAAATAAATAACTCCTTTAAAATTAAAAGCTTCTGTTTATTAGAAGATACCATAAATAAAATGAAATATAATTTTCACACAATGGGAGAAAACATTTGCCAAAGATATAACTAATAAACTGTTAAATCTATAGTCTATAGGGCACTTGAATCAAGGCAGTAAAACAATAGATAAGCAACCTCATAGAAAATTAGAAAAACCCATAAAAGGCATTTTTATAGACTATGTGTAACTGACAACATATAAATAAAGCTTAGTATTACCAATAATCAATGAAATAAATATTAACAATCCAGTAATATTTTATACTAAAAGGGTAAAAAGAGAAATATGGAAATATCAAGCATTGGTAAAAACATGAAACCAAGGAAGACAGTATTTATTGCTATTGGGGTTTAAATTAGTACAACAATTTGGAAAGTAATTTGGCGTTACCTTTAGCTTGGCAACCCAATACATTCAAAACATACAGACACAAAACTGAGAGTTTTATAAACATTTTTACTCTGATATCTTAGATTCAATTATTTAATTTAAAAAATTATTGGATGTTTGTTAAATTTATTTTATAATCCAATAGTGACTTTTAACCCATAGTTTGAAAATGTCATTATAAACTCATATATTACCTTAAAAACAGCATACAAATTCAAAATTTTTCATATTAATATACCTTATAGCGACAAAAAAACCTAGGAAAACTAAATATCCATCAACAGAGGAAAAAAACATATAATTTAAGCTGTGGTATAGTCAAGCAAAGGAATATTATATAATAAGGAAAAAGACTGGACTATTGCCATGTCAATGAATTTTATAAATATCCCAACTATTTGGGAGGCTGAGGCAAGAGAATCTCTTGAGCCCAAGAGTTTGAGATTGCTGTGAACTATGATACCACAGCACTCTACAAAGGGTGACAAAATGAAACTCTGCCTCAAGAAAAAAAAAGATAATAGCAAACTATGTGTTTGCACTTCTAATATAATTTTTATAAAGCTACATTAATAAACAAAACTATCTAAGGGTGGCTCAAAGGAGTGGGGTGCCGGCCTCATATACCAAAGGTGGCAGGTTCAAACCTGACCCTGGCCAAAAAAAAAAAAACCATTATCTAAAATATGTATACAAATACATGCTAAAACTTTAAAAAAGAAAAAAACAAGCAAAGAAATGGTAAATCCAAAATTCAGAGTAATGATTATTCCTTGGGGACAAAACAATGGGCTGAGAAAAGAAAAGTGTGCAGATTGCTTACAAACTAAATTCCTAAGCCAGGTAGCGGGTTTATGTCCATTTATTTCCTTATTTTACTTTCTCACCTAAATATCTTAGATGTACATCAAATACCACATAATGAAATCTGAAAAAAAAAAAAGTTGGAAAATAACCCTTTAATACTTCAAGGTGTAAAACTTGAGATTCTACCAATGTGGACACTAACACACACTTCTTAATTTACACAAAATAAGTAATAGAGGGCAGAGGAGAGACGTATGCCAACTTTCTGGCAGGTTTATTGGACTCTGAATGATTTACAGAGGGAAGGTGTGTCTCCTAAGGCAGTTTAGTGTGGGTTTGACAGTCATCTGTCTTCTGTGGTTTGGGAGGAGTCCTATCTAAGGCAGTGACTAATGTTCAGGGGGTGGATTAGATAATCTCTTTGATCCTCTTCAGCATGTGGTCCTAGGTCTTTCAGTCTGGTCTCCTCCTCTGGGCCTTGACAACTGCATGACTTCAGTCTCTGCCTCTCTTTGTATCTTCTTCATCTACCTTAAACGGTCTGCCAGGAAACATAGACATTTTATTTTCAAGTGAATGATATCTCTTAGAGAAAACATTCATCAGAAGAGGCAAATAAATCTAACAGCTTAAATAATCAACTCTGGACTTTGAACTTTTCATCTTCAAGGAATGTTAGTGCCCTTAGAGACTAAAAGGGATGCACACAAATGCCTCTATACTATGCATTATTATGTGAAAATTTTTATGCAATGTATAACCTTTTTTTACTAAAAAAAAAAATCAGAAAAGTGTGTATCACAGCAAATATATGCATACAATTACATACATATGCCTATCTATACATACCAAGATGTACAGAAAAATCAATTTCTAAAGGAGATCTTACAACTGATAGCCATAATTTTAGAGACTAAACAAAGTAATAATATTCACATTGCTTATTTTTAGGTGGCAATCTCGGAAGTTTCTTGATCAAGGAAACAACAGCTCAGCATGCTCCAGTTCCAGAGATGCTTCCAGATGCAGCCCAAGTTCATTGCAGTCCAGCTGCACTGGGAGAGTCTCTGTTTTGGATCCAGAAACTAAGCCAAGTGTGCTTTTGTCCTAAGTGTGCATTTCACTTGACTCACCACTAGTACAAGAATATGTGCTATGTCAACCCAGTGGATGATTAGTTTATACTTAATCTGGGGTTCAGGTACACCAGTGTCTTCATATTGAACTTCTCAGACCCATCAAACCAATTCAGTCCCTCCCCTACCAGGCATGCAGTAATCAGTATACTCATGTGCGTCTCAGGGAGTACTTTCATTTTTTGATTTATAATGACTTCATAAAATTATGTTTTTCTTTTGATTTCTTCCATTTGGAAAAGTATTTAAAAGTATTCAAAACATGTCTGTTTTGAATATCTGTTCACATACAGAATATTAAATGTATACCTTTTTAAGGAAATTCTAACTTCATAAAAAAAAAAGTCTCATTTACTATTGGGGATGGAGGGAGGAAAGTGTACTCAAAGGGAACTTTCTTTTTTCTCTCTTCTAATAGAAGCTTTTTACAATAACAATATGTTTCCGTATTAGTTGTGCCATTTAAAAAGAATACATAAAAGGAATTAAAGAGGCATTCATTGGGATGAACTGAGACACGACAGGGTGTGTGATGTAATACACATGACCACAATTTTTGGTGCTCCAGGCAAATGTCTGTGTTCAATTTGCCACTGGAGTCTTACAGAAAATGCTGTACTTCCCCTAGTAACCCCCAACCTTGAAGCAGCAGCCATCTGCAAGACAGATTCCCACCCAGACGGAATGCAGGTGAAACATCAATACAGCCAGAGTCCAGTCAAAAGGGGCATGTGGAGTTTGGAGAGGTTTAAAAAATTTTATGGCAGGAACACATGTGTTAGTGCAGCAGATGGAAGCAATTATGGCAGGAAAACTTTGCCCTATCCTTAAAACCAAATTCCAAAAGTGTGAGCTCAGGCTAATGACTATCCTTGAGGACAAGTAAAATCAGACCACAGTGAATTTCGAAGACTGACTTCACATTGCATCAGGTCATGATCTGCACTGCTAAAAACTCATCAAAACTTGATGTTATCTCTACCTCATTTCTTATTGGAAAAGGGTGTGACCTCAAACTCACTCATCTAAAATTAATATGCTCTCCTGCAGTCTCTGTTACAAACCTCATCTGACACTGGTACTTTATAGTCTGACTTGTAGAAAGTACAATTATGATTGCTAATGAATAGCGTGATTATTCCAGATAGGAGAAAAGCACTTTGTTTGGATAGTTCTGTGCTTGTAGTCCTTTCTGAAAGCTTCTTGTACTCTTTGAAGGAGACAGGCAGTTACCCGACATCTTCCTTAATAAATAGTATCAGCATCATGGGACTTAAGATGAAGAAAATGAAGCAGAATGAGGTTGAATGCTAAATCTGTGACCTATAAAACAGTCAGAAGGATTAGAAATAAATCCAGGCCCATGAACTCTCTTGGCTAATGGGTTTATGCTCCAGACTCGGGCACTAAAGTAATTTCTCTCCCTCTTTGGTGTTGTCCTATGATTGTCTCTCCTTACTGGTGACTCTCAAAAAAACTTGGTTGGTAATGATTATGGATGTACAGACATGTGTTTGTGTTACAGTGATACAGTATCGCTTGTCAGAGAAGTTCAACACTGTTATTCTCATGGAACCCCCAGCTGAAGGATTTACTGAAAAACGAGCAGAAGGACTAGAAAGGTATGAAGATTCAGGGCCCAGAAGGAATGACGCGAGCTGCTCAGAATTTTTAAATCAGCTTCTTGCCACTATGAACAGTGGCTTATTTTCTATTGAAAGACAGAATAAATATTTTGATCCTTAAAATTTGATTTCTTAATTTTGTTATTTTAGTAGAGGAGGGAAAGATAACCCAAGCAAGGAACAAAAAGTCTCACCAATGTTTAAGATCAGTTTAAATCTACTTAGTTAGAGACACAAGGCCAAATTCTAAAGGTGGTACAGACACCCATGCTAGCATTTAGAATTTTTAGGGCTGAGAGCAAATGCACATATGTCATGGTAAAAAGAGCACAGAGAAAAGTTAGAAAATGTGGCTTGCATTCCAGGTTTTCCTACCCAAGAGTCTTGATCCTTTGGACAAGTGATTTGACTTCTCTAGTTCTCAGTGGCCTCATGTAAAGAGAGAATAATGCCTACCCAGCCCTATTTCATTTGGTCAATTATGTATGAAAGGGAGAAAATACATTTGAAAAGTATAAATGGAAGTGTATTTGCCTGGGTGAACCAAACAAGCACAGCCTCCCTTAGGTGAGGATATCTGTAACCCTTGTTTTCTGATCTGCTTAATCTGCCCTCCTAGATTCCTAGACAATGGTGTCTATATCACTTGGTTACTCCAAGTTGAGTTACTTCCCCCTAGAAAAATCTGAATTAATTCAACAAGTTGGAGATATGTTAGATCAGTAAGTGGAACTGTGAATAAATGTACTGAGTTTACCGGCAACTGACTTATTTATACACACATTGATTAAGCAAACAATCCAGAATGCCTGTGATCTGTCTTACTTTGTTCCAGATGCTGAGGATACAGGGATGAGGGAAACAGGGTGATAATAGCCAAAGCCAGACTAAATACTCAACAGAAACTGGGGGCTGGGAGAGGGCGATGAACAACAATCAGGGAATTGCTGAGTTTATAGGTTAAGACCCTCAGACTGAAGTTAAGAGGTGCTAATGAAAAGGCAGAGACTAACGTTCTTGAATAGTTCAAGGGAAGTACTGAGCAAAGCAGACAGAAAATTGTGAACTACAGCTCCATCCTCCCTTTAGTAAGGAGCACCCCCACTGGCCAGCAGCTGATGTCCAAGGGTAGGAGTCTTGTCCCTTATTATGTGATTTGTCAGCAGAAATATTCCGGATCTATTGGCATCTTCCCAGCTTGACTCCCCAATGCCATCTCTCTACTCCAAGTGTCATCCTGTCTCAACAGGGCTGCTGAAGTTCTTCCTATTTCATTTATTGTACTCATGGATTTTCCAATCCTTTCTTTACAAAAGAACTAGAGTAATGTTTTTAAATAAAAAAATCAAAACACGTTACTACTTTGCTTAAAACCACTTTAATAATTTCCCATCTCTTACAAAGTAAAAGCTAAATTCTTCCATGGCCTCAAGGCCCAGGCTCCGTCCAGCTTCATCTACTTCCACATTCTACCCTTCAATGAGCTGCTACCACACTATCCTTTTTCTTTCAAAAACCCAACATGAGTTTTCTAGTCTATCAGCTTTATCCCTTTTTAATTCTTCCTGGATTATTCTTCCCCTAGCTCTTCATATGCTTAGCTTATTCTTACCTTTCAGGTTTCAACTGAAAAGGAAGCCTGCCACTTCTATAACTTAGAGTCTCACAGCTGTGCGCTAGTATTTCATTCTTATTAGCTGGATGCACAAAATCACAATGTGCAACTCGTTTATCCACCATCCCGGCCACCCCAATATTTCAGCTCCAGCCACTGCCTTACTTTATTCATCTTGCACAGTGCCTATCATGACATAGGCACTTAAAACTATCTTTAAGTGCACAAATATATGAATGAAGTAAGCCCAAATTTACCCATAGTTTATTACAAAACTGGGTTGTGAATGTACACAAGAAGGCACAACTAGCAGTTCAGAGTGAGGTAACAAAAGGTTGTGTGCAGAAGGATAAAAGTTACTGTTGCCAGGTCACAGATAGAAGTAAGGGCTCTCCTATATAGCAACATGGCTGTGTTCAATGGCAGGTCTGTCTCCCGAAGAATCACACATTTTAGGATTTACTAGAAATAGAGAATAGAGGCTCTGCGCCTGTGGCTCAATCGGCTGAGGCGCCAGCCACATACACCTAAGGTGGCGGGTTCAAATCCCCAGCCCAGGCCGGCCAAACAACAATGACGGCTGCAACCAAAAAATGGTCGGGCGTTGTGGCGGGCACCTGTGGTCCCAGCTACTTGGGAGGCGGAGGCAGGAGACTCGCTCGAGCCCAGGAGTTGGAGGTTGCTATGAGCTGTGATGCCATGGCACTCTACCCAGGGGGATAGCTTGAGGCTCCGTCTCAAAAAAAAAAAAAAATAGATAGATAGAGAATAGAAAGGATTACTGGAGGGCAACATTTGAGACTTAAGTTGTACCCAGCTAGTGACAAGTTTAATATAACATGGTAAGATGCTTGGAGTTCAGTGAGCGATGGGAATCAATAAAAGTTTATGAAGAAAAAGAAATAGATGATCATATTTGATTTTTAGGGAAACAGATGTGAAGAGGGTGGAATGGACTGAGAAAAGATTAGTTGAAGGAAGATACTTTCAGTTAGGTGACAAGTGATAAGGGCTGAGAGTAAGAAAGACAATGGAAACAGGAGTGAAGAAGAGGGTCAGGAAAGAGAGAAATTAGAACCTAGCAGTGAGTGGAGTGGAGCCCCGCAGGGAGTAAGCTGGGGAGAAAGATGCAGAGGGAAATTCTGGTTGCTGACATTGTTTTATTCCATCCTCACTACCTCTCTGAGTAGATACTATTAATCCCATTTTGCAGATGAGAAAACAAAGGCTGAAATGGGATAATTTGCACAAGTTTGCACACTTAATGAGTATTAAAGCAAACATTCCATTACACTATAAAAATTCATACCCCTAATCATCACCCTATGTTGCCTGTCACATGGCACTTGGTAATATGGGCGTGAAAACCTGCAGAAAGTAGAAACTAAACATTCAGGTGGGTGAGTCAACAGCACCAGGTGAATGGGTCTTAATTTAGCTACTGATTAAAATTGTCTGCCAGCCAGATTCCTTCCCCAAAGCAATTAAATCGGAATCTCTCTTCAATTTTTCACCAGCATATTCAACATTAATGTCTTCATCATAATTACAAAACTTTTAGTCATGTAAAATATATTCCAGAACACATGACATTCATTTCTGTTTTTAAGTGAAGCCAGAACAAATTTTGAAAATAGCTATAAGGCTGTGACTAAAAAGATGGAGACTTGACATTTTTTGTATTCACCTGGATGGAGATGGAACACATTCTTCTTAGTAAAGCATCACAGGAACAGAGAAGCAAGAATCCATTGTTACTGAATTCTAATAGGAAGGCAGTAGATGAGCTGATACAAAGTGGAGAGCAGGGCAATGAGGGATTGGGGAGAGGGGAGGAGGTGGTGGATGGGGGTCATGGTGTATGACACATCTCTTGGGGGCAGGATACAATTACGAGAGGGACTTTACCTAACAAGCGCAATCAGTGTAAACTAATTCTTTGTACCCTCAATGAATCCCGACCAATAAAAATAAATAAATAAATACATATCCCAAGTCATAAAAACACTTTTCTATATTATCAATACAGGTGCTTAATTTTATATTAAAAGATATATAAGACACAATTGGTTACTAACTGAATTTCTAAAATGTATACTTTATAATGTAAAATTTTAGATATGTAGTTTGGATTTTCCTGCAATCAGAGTTGAGAGGAGGAAACGATGGAATAGTTTATTGCATCTGTGGTGCCAGGAAGGAGTAGTGAGAGAGCGGGGGGGGGGGGGGGGGGGGGGGGGGGGTGGTGTAAGGTAAAAAAATTAAACCGGGGGAACAGGGTGGGGGGGGGGGGGGGTTAAGGAGGGGGGCCCCAAGGG
>CAUYQV010010040.1:0-16913 GCA_963574575.1 Galagoides demidoff
ACCCATGAATGGATTAATAAATTGTGGTATATGTACACCATGGAATATTATGCAGCCTTAAAGAAAGATGGAGACTTTACCTCTTTCATGTTTACATGGATGGAGCTGGAACATATTCTTCTTAGCAAAGTATCTCAAGAATGGAAGAAAGAGTATCCAATGTATTCAGCCCCACTATGAAACCAATTTATAGTTTTCATATGAAAGCTATAATCCAATTATAGCCCAAGAAGAAGGGGAAAGAGGAGAGGGAGGGGAGGGGAGGAGTAGAGGGAGGGCAATTGGTGGGACCACACCTACAGTGCATCTTACAAGGGTACATGTGAAATTTATTAAGTGTAGAATATAACTGTCTTAACATAATAACTAAGAAAATGTGGTGAAGGTATGTTAACCAGTTTGATGAAAATATTTCAACTTGTATATAAAACCAGCACATTGTACCCCATGATTGCATTAATGTACATAGCTATCATTTAATTTAAATAAATAAATAAATAAATAATGCAAAAAAAAAAGAAAGAAAGAAACTCTGGGGATGGGGTCCAGAAATATGAGTTTTGACAAATCTCCCAGTTATTCTGGTGACTTCTAACATTTGAGAAACACAAATATTATGTATGTGTGTGTCTGTCTCTAAAATGAAAACTTTTCATGTTAACCAAACCCTAAGATTTCTTGCCATCCTCTGAGATCATTATTCCTTAAATTTCTATTTTCTGTTGTTAACGTTTTGTGTCCTCTTATTTATCTCCCAAATTATTTCAATAGCCCTTGTCATGTCTTACAAACGATATCAAGGTCTACTTGACAGCAGGGGCCATTGCTTGCTGAGCTCTGCATATCCAGCTTAGCACAGTATGTGCTCGACAAATGCTTCTTGATAAGCTGATGGATGTTATTTGAATTCATGGTGAAGCCAAATATGGTTTGATGATGTGCAAGAATTCAATGTCTAGTTTCAGCATCTTCCTCAAGCAAATGAAATGTAAGTATTTGTATGAATTATCTACTGCTGCATAACAAACAACCAAAAAACTTAAAACAATACTCATTTGTTATTTCTTCTGGTTTCTGTGGATCATGAATTTGGGACTGGGGAGGCTAGAAGTTCTGGCTTGGCTTGAAATCTGTGATGAAGTTGCAGCCAGTAAATAGTAGGCTGATAACTAAAGTTTGATTGGGCTTGAATCAAGCCTCTAAGATGCCTCTAAGATGATTCCTTCCAAGGGCTGGAAAAGCAGTGCTCTTAGCAAAGGCTGAATTCAGTTCCTCTCTGTGAGGTTCTTGAGTGACCTAAAAACATGGCAACTGCTTTCCCCCAAAGGAAGAAATCTCAGAGACCAACAGAGAAAGTCCCATGCCGTCACTTTCTTAGTATTCTGTTGATGACACAGATTAGTCTTGACCCAGTGTAGGAAGAAACTAATATAAAGGCAGGAATAGCAAGAGGCAAGGATAACCACCAGCCATCTTGAGGGCCAGGTGTCACAGTGCGTATCTTTGGGTAGCCACAGATACCGCATTTGATCTCAAGGAGTTCACACTCTTGGGGAAGAAAACAAACAGTAAGTAAGCAAGTTCACAGAGGGGAATTTAAGATCGAAATACATGGATGGAAGAAATAAAACAAGAAGGGCAGCAGGGTGGGGGTGACTTTAGATAAGGAGCTCACACACGATATGAGGTCATGATATTTGAACGGAAGGCTGAGAAGGAACACCCAAGGGTCAACCAGACAGTGGGAATAGCTTGTGCAAAGGCGCTGGGTAGGAGGAACAAGGTTGGCACGTTTCAGAAACAGAAAGAAGGCAAGTGTGGCCGAGAGTAGTAAAGAAACAGGAGTGTGCCAGAGAGGAAAAGCTAGAATTCAGAGAAGCAGGGGGCGAACTGGAAAGGTTTGGCGTCTCCAAAGCCAAGAAACGAGAGTGTTTTTAGAAAGACAGAGCCATCAACTGTTCTAAAAGCTGCTGAGAAGAACATAAAGAATTGGCCGATAGATTTGGCAAGGAGTACTTCAGAGACCTTGTCAGGAACAGTCTCCATGGCTTGGTTGAGATTAAAAGCCTGATGAGTGTGTTGAATTGAGGCCAGGAAATGAAGAAATGGAGGCAGCTGGTAGGGAATGATTCTGAAAAGAACTGATGTCTAAGAAGACAAATCGAGCAGGACCTTGGGGTCTGGAGTTAAGAAAATTTTTTGTTTTGATTTGATTCGGTTTTAGGTTTCAGGTTTTGGCTTGAAGATGGAAGGTGGGACAGCCTACATAGGCTGAAACATGCTGAAGGGAATGAGGAAAGATACAGGAGTCTCTGGAACATAGCAGTCAATACACGCAGTCCCCATCCTCACCCTGGCGACTGAATTGCATTTCCACCCAACTAATTTGAGACAGCTAATTTGGCAACTTGAGAGATTTTTGTTCCTGATCTAATTGGGAATTATAGTTACTATGTTAACTTTTCTCATTTAACTCATGAACTGCTTATACTTCGGTGTCTAATTTGTAGAGTTTATGGAAGTAACAAAGCAATCTTTTTTCTAAAATACATAATTTTAAATTGCCATTGATTTAGACTTGCCTCCTTTCTTACTCTCTTTGCTTATTCCTACTGAGGTTTGCTGTTATTATTTAACATGGTCAGGTGCAGAGACTCAGCCCAGACAGACCTTTCCTTGCCTAGGGCATCTACAGTGATCGCAAGGGGTATTACAATTTTTCCTACAGATTATTGAAGCAGTCAACTTTCATTTACTTTCATTAAATATATAAGGTATAAAGACGACCTTTTTTATTTTTTTAAACAAATAGACGAACTGCCCACTGTTGCCTTGAGGCCCTGCAGGGAAACCACGAGTTCCCCTCAATGGTTGGGATATACATCCGCTATTCTCCCCATGGAAGCTTACAAATGTTTTCCTTTTCTGTATGTGCCATGACCTGAAGAAGATTGGGAAATGCCGATTTAAAAACGTTGCGTGGGAGTCCAAAGTCAGAGTCAGACCAGGGCTTCTTGCTTTTTTCCTCCTTCCTCTTTGGCGGGCCCCTGGGCATTCTCCCAACCTCCCATGCCACCTCTGCTGGTCCCTCTGGGAGGCTTCCTATCCTTTTTCAGCTCACCAGCCTTGCATGGGACAGTGTTGTGTTTGGGGTTGATCACCTGGAGAAAGGGAGGAAACAAAAATCACTGATCCCCACGTGTGTTTCAGTTAATGCCAATCTCCCTGGTTGCCTTGAGTTTGCATAGACTACTCAGGAATCCCCACTCTCAAGGCAGATAATTAGGAAGTAAAGACCTAATCAGGAGTCCATTCTCCAGATTCTGTGAATGCTCTAAATATCATCAACTAAATCAGCGCCAGAAGCTTCCTTAATTAGCATATGGATGTTAGATTCAAGTTTTTCATTGAGAAAATAAGTGTTTTCAAGACATATGCTTAGCTAAAATGATTATGCATGCACCACCACCCTGCAGGGAGGAAGCAATGAGTACCCAAGGAGTCCAGCAGTGCCAGGCCTACGGAGCAGCACAGCAGGTTTAGAACTCCAGGACCTGGTACAGCCCCACCCACAGGGGACTCTGTTGCCTGATCCTGCTAGACCTGCCGATCCTTGCACACAGGGTTCAGAATGCTCAAAAGGAGAGAACAGGGGCTGCACCAAGCCCAGGTATGATGTTTTCGAACCTATTTTCTTGCACAAGTCTGTACATATTGAAGAATTCTGAGATCAACTTCCATTTTAACCTGTTTCAGTTACCTACTGCTTGCTACTTGACAACCCCCAAACTTAATGGCCTGAAGCAATGATTTGCTAATTCTGTAGGTTGGCAATCCTGATGGTCTAAAGTAGGCACAGTAGTATGGTGATGTGACTGGTGCCCATGTCTGCCCATGGCTGTGCACCGCCAGTGAGGGCACATGATCCATATGAGCACCCATCCTCCAGGAGACTAGACTGAACCTTGTTGTGTTATGATGATCTCAAGCTTCCAAGAGCGTGAGAGTGGAAGCTCAAAAGCCTCTAGAGGAACTTGCTCAGTGTCACTTCTGACTTGTACCATTGGTCAAGGTGAACCACAGTCAGCCCAGATTCAAAGTGGTAGAAAAAGAGTCCCCATCTCTCAATAGGACTAGTAGCAACACTCATTGCAAAGGGGTGTGGCCACAGGCAGAAATAATCTATGGGGCCAGCAATGCCATGCTAGGGAAGGAAATGAAGAATCTCTACCCAGTTCTGACCATTCAACAAAAGAACCCAACAAATCAGGCTGACGTGCATCCTTAATCAGAGTGCCTATAAACATCTTTCTCCAAATAGTCCTTCATAATTTTGAATTTTTCTTCAAAATAAACTTCTCATTAGATCTAATGAAAACCTCATTTTTTGTCTTGAACCTCATAATTTGGCTGTTGAAGACTTCCAAGTATTCCAGGTAGGAAAAGTGTCAGCAGGGGAATGTTAGACTGTTTTATGCTTACATCATTGGTGTTACCCTCAACCTCCAGCTCCATTGCTGTAGGGTTTTTAAACCAGCTGTACAATTAGAAAGGGTTGCTTAAAATTGGCTATGACATGAAATTTACGGCACATCACAATTTGCTATTAAAACACCACCACTGTTGACCACTCTTCAACATTCCTGCCATCCCTTGAAATACTTTGTGAACTGAATGTGACCATGTGGCCTGCTGACAGATAGACCACTTAGGGACTATACCATCAAACTGCTATTAAATATCAGTAAGCTTTATTATTTTTGATTATATACCTTCAGTATATACATTTTTTTTCTTTCCATGCCTCCAGTGGGTCATCTTTCACACCTCTCTTTGGAGACATAACAGTTACCTTAATGTAATACATAATGTAGTATAATGAGCTTGGTGTGTGGCACCTGCCATACTTGGGGCGAGGACTGGAGTGAGGCAAAAGCATAAGCTTTTAATGTCATAAGCATAAAATGTAAGGGGGCACCAGAAAACTATTCTAATCAAAATAAATACTATTTTAATGCAATATTTTAAAATTCGAAACTAATGCCAAAAAAAAAAAAATCCATGGTCAACACAGTTTTAAAGTTTTAAGTAAAGACAAGATTCAACAGGGCCAAGATTAGGCAAGGGAGACAGTTCAAACAATAAAGTACAGAGTTTCCATATACACTGTCTATCCCTCCCACCACAGCCTCCCCTAACACCACCATCCCACACAAGAGTGGGATATTCGTTATAATCAATTAGGCTACACTGAAACATCATTATCCCCCGAAGTCCATCATTTACATCGGCGTCTACTCTTGGTGTTAGGCATTCTGTGAGTTTGGACAAATGAGTAATGAATGATATCTATCCACCATTAGATGTTATATTTAAGTTTTTCATTGAGAAAATAAGTGTTTTCAATATATATGCTTATATTTCCTTGCCTTACATGTCCACTGTGCCTTATGTATACCCTCCCCAATAAGCCCTGGCAACCACTGACCTTTTTACTATCTCTACAGTTGTGCCTTTCTCAGAATGTCATATAGTTGGAATTATACAATATGTAGGCTTTTCAGATTGGCATCTGATATGGAGTAATATGCATTTAAATTTTCTCCGTGTCTTTTCATGGCTTGATTGCACATTTTCCCTTTAGTGATGAGTAATATTCCTTTTTCTAGATGTATCAGAGTTTATTTATCCACTGTAGCTATCTAGGTTGTCTAATAGGACAGAGAGAGATGTATGTATACAGAGAGAGAGGGTGGGGGGAGATTGAGTATAAGGAATTGGCTCATGCAGTTATGGAGGCTGAGAAGCCTGAAGATCTGCAGTTCGCAAGCTGAGACCTAAGACAGGAGAGCTGATTGTGTAAGTCTTAGACCAAGTCAGGAAATCGGAGATCCAGGAAAGCCATAGTTTAAGTTCCAGTCTGAGTCTGAGTCCACAGGTGGAAGAGTCCATATGTCCCAACTCAGGCATAGGCAGAGAGAGCAAATTCTCTCTCAGCCTTTTTGTTCTAGTCAAGTCCTCAATGGATTAGAAGAAATCCACCCACAAGGCAGAGAAATCTGCTTTGCTCAGTTTCATCCAGAAACACCCTCATGGAGACACTCAGACAAATGTTTACCCAAATATCTGGGCACTTTGTGGGCCAGTAAAGTTGATACACAAAGTTAACCATTATATCCACTCACCTACTACTGTAGGGCATCCTGGCTGCTTCCAAGTTTGGATAATTATGAATAAAGCTGCTATAAAAATCCATGTTCAGGTTTTGGTGTGACATAAGTCTCCTCTCCTCTCTCCTCCTCTCCCCTCCCCTCCTCACCTCTCCTCTCCTCTTTCCCTCCCCAGCCCTCCCCTTCTCTCCTCTCTTCTCCTCCTCCTCCCCTCCCCTCTCTTCTCCTCCCCTCCTCTTCTCTCCTCTTCTCCTTTTCCCTGAGACAGAGTCTCACTCTATCCCCCAGGTTAGAGTGCAGTGATGTCATCATAGCACACAGCAACCTCAAACTCCTGGGCTCAAGTAATCCTCCTGCCTCAGTCTCCTGAGTAGCTCAGGCTATAAGCTTGGGACACCATGCCCAGCTAATTTTGCTATATTTAGTATAGATGGAGTCTCCTGCTTAGGCTGGTCTCAAACTCATGACCTCAAGTGATCCTTCCACCTCAGCCTACCAGAGTGCTAGGATCACAGGCATATACACCACCACTCCCAGTCCATAAATTTTCAACTCATCTGCGTAAACACTAAAAGTATGCCAGAAGAGTACATTCCGTCTTGCAAGAAACTGCCAAACTGTTTCCAAGCTGGCTGTACCATTTTGCATTCCCACTGGCAAGGAATGAGAGTGCCTATTGCTCTACATCATCAGGATTTTTCTGCATTACTTTTGATATTTTAAACACTGTGGCAAAATATATGGGTCATTCAGTTTGGGGGGACAACACTTTAAATTTTGAGCCAGGGCCTTCCTCCCCTCATCTTAACCCTGGTTTTCAACTCAGCTCCTTTAGGGCAGAAACCATTTCTAATTTTTAATATTCAAAATGGCAAGGAAAGTACTTAGGAAAGTGCTTAACATAAAGTACTCAGCGTTAATTATAGTAATTATAGTATGTCTCTCAAATAGCACCTACCAGAGTTACTTGTACATGATGTTTGTTGAATGAAGTAATAGCTTTTTGTATAATTGAAATATCCTCTTACCTTGCACCTATTTAAAAGCACATTGTTCCCTATTTTGTCAGGCTCAGCAAATATGTTATTTGGGACCTGTCCATATCTTTATATACATCTAACATTTCAAAGGTTGCTTTTTAAAGACTGGAATCTTGTTCTTTTAAGTAGCAAATGCTTCCATTGAGTCCTGGATAGAGAAAAGTTTTGTGTTCAGGTTAGAAAAAAAGCCAGTTGCTTTTGCCTTTCTTATTCTGGGTTGTGATGTGGATATGCATGTGTGCTGAGATCCTACTGGTGATTAAAATAACGTTATAATTCAATAAAATGTGAACCAGGCAGCCTCCCTTCCACATGACTGCATGTCACTGTGGTTGTTTTCTATTTAAAGTTCAAAAAAACAAAGTGTAATTCAATATAGACTTTAGGGTTTGCTCCAGCATTTCTTATCAACCCCAGTTTTATTTATAAAGATCAGCATTTGTTTCTTCTGTGATTTTCCTGACAGACTAGAGTCATTGAAAAGTTAATCTGAATGACTTAAAAAGATTCAACTACTGGCAAACTACAGAAGTATAATTCTTGCAATTGAAATACCCATAAGCCAGAGTACCTCAGAACGGAAAGAAAGGTGACAACTGCATCTTGAGAAACAGCCTATGGAAAGGCTGGCAGGAATTTTTCCCATTCTAACAGGATAATCACTCATGGTTTTGTGACTGTACCACAAAGCTATTCCAAATGTTCTCACCATTAGGCAAGAAAAGCTCACTTCATAACTTGCTTTGGAACAGCTGTCAATCGCCAACATAAGGACACAAGGACATTTCTGTTTCAGTCAAGTCAAAAGTTTACTTCTACACCTTTCTGTATGTCACAATTGAACTCAATGAAATCAGACATGCATCAAGGACTTTAATCATTCCTAGCCCATGTCACCATCAGTTCAAGGAAAGATGGAAGGGAGAGGAGGAAAAGTGATCGATTATTTTATTTTATTTTTACTTATTTTTTTTTTTTTTGCAGTTTTTGGTGGGGGCCAGGCTTGAACCCGCCACCTCCAGTATATGGGGCCTACTCCTTTGAGCCACAGGCACCACCCCATGATTGATTAGTTTAATATTTTTTAGCTTTTGATAATATTTACTAGCTGGTGAATTATCCTAATGCTTTTGGCCCCGATGGGGGGAGAGAAAGGCCAGCACTAAAATCTATTTTTATTTATTTATTTATTTATTTTTGAGACAGAGTTTCAAGCTGTCGCCCTGGGTAGAGTAGCTCCACTAACTCACAGCAACCTCCAGCTCTTGGGCTTAAGCGCTTCTCTTGCCTCAGCCTCCCAAGTAGCTGGGACTACAGGCGCCTGCCACAGCGCCTGGCTATTTTCTTTTGGTTGTAGTTATCATTGTTGTTGTTTGGCAGGACTGGGCTGGATTTAAACTCGCCAGTTCTGGTGTATGTGGCTGGTGCCCTAGCTGCTTGAGCTACAGGCGCCAAGCCTTTTTTTTTTTTTTCGATAGAGTCTCACTCTGTTGCTCTGGGTAGAGTGCTATAGCATCATCATAGCTTATAGCAACCCCAAACTCTTGGGCTCAAGTGATCCTCTTGCCTCCACCTCCCAAGTAGCTGGGACTATAGGCACCCATTACAATGCCCAGCTAGTTATTTTTAGAGATAGGGTCTTGCCCTTGTTCAGGCTTGTCTCAAACTCCTGAGATCCAGCAATGCATCTGCCTCTGCCTCCCAGAGTGCTAGGATTATAGGCACGAGCCACTGTGCCTGGCCACTAAAATCAATTTCAATACTTTTTCTTGTGTGAGTCATTCAACCAAGCAAGTCTTCATCACCTGGCCCTCAAAAATGTGCTGATTTTTGGCTACCACAAAAGCCTCTCCAAACACAGCATGGCCATGGGTGAGCTCCTCACGCATGGATATGGAGCAGATTTATCCTATCGCCCAGGCAGGTCTGTGAGTTTATATATTTTGTACCACTATTAATAGGTAGCAATTGAAATTGACTGAGTGCAAATCATTCTTGGAAGTTTAAAACTTAAAACAGCCTCTATTAAATTTATTTTAAATAATGTAAGTCTAATACAAGTAGAGGAATCCAGAGTAGATAGCATGGTGAATTGTATTAACTTTAACAAAAGATGACTGGAAAGTCTAACATTCATCGAAAATTCATCATGTGAGAGATCTAGCATCTCAATATGGCAAAGATGAGAGTTGAAATCTCTTTTTTTCTTTAAAGCACTTTATTACTTTTTTTCTTAATTCTTTTAGAGATGGGGCCTCACTATGTTGCCCAGTTGGGAGTGCAGTGGTTATTCACAAGCATAATTAGAGCTCACAATTATAGCTTTGAACATAAGCTTTGGGCTCAACTGATTGTCCTGCTTCAGCCTCATGAATAATTGGGACTACATGCATACACCACTGTTCCCAGCTTCTGTACCTTTTTAAAAAGTTCCTTCTGCTACTCATTTTTCCACATTACTAAGAAATAGTCATCCCTTGTTCAAACACTCAACTGAAGTATGGCCACGATGAAACATTAATAGTATCTCACTTACCTGTGGAGTCTACTCCATGGACGGTAGTTACAACATAACAGCTTTTCATCTATTTACCTGTGTACATGAAACTTCTAAATATTACATCCTGAGAGAGTCTATGTCTTACAGAATTCAAAACATCTAACATGAATATGAATTAGTACATAATGTTGGGTGGCGCCTGTGGCTCAAAGGAGTAGGGCGCTGGCCCCATATACTGGAGGTGGTGAGTTCAAGCCCAGCCCCGGCCAAAAACTGCAAAAAAAAGTACATAATGTGACCAAATTTTTAGGCACTAACACAGATTTTTTTTAAGATGACAACACTTTTACATTCTATATACTGAAGGTACAGAAGGTCTGCACCTTCCAAATCTCAAAACATCTGATATAATAAGAAAATATGGCCCAGAGAAAATGGTAACTATGCTGCTAAGTGTAACTCCAGAAAGGTAGATGAGTCTTACACCTTGATAAAGTGCAAAATCTCAGCAATCTATAGTAATCACTTGAGCCATATTCCTGAACTAAAACTTGTTTGATAAAATGTTAGACGAACAGACATCTTGACTAGCTGTACTCCTATTTTATTCCCTCTTCAAATAAAATAAGTCTTCCTAGCACCACGATATGTCACGGGATTGTACAAATTGGCATTTGCGGAAATCAAAAGGGTGCCTGCCACCTATAGAGACACTCTGAGTCTGCCGTCAGCTGCCGGCTGTCAGTGGTTTTTCTGATCCTGTTTCCATGGAAATTGACATTACATAGGTGGGGGGAGGGGAGAGTTATGGGTTGTGTTTTTTATTTCATTACCTCAAATCAGATGTTTGAACCCTTTGCCTTCTTTGCACCCATCTGAAACTGGTTTCCCTGGCGGTGGAATCAGGGACGCTGCCCCCCCAGGAGCTGAGAGTGAGCACTCTCACTGTGCTGACCTCAGGGGCAGCACTGATGAGGCAGTCAGCACAGGCTGTGACTCCCTGAATCAGCACAAGGGGAGTCAGGAAGAAAAGGAATTGGACGTGGCCTAAAACTTAGAAGGTTTAAAAGAAAAACATGCCAAGGTTTTATTTCAAAACCTACTTGTTCGAGTAAAACAAATATACAGGTGGTGAGGCCTGCCCCAGACCTGAGAAACTGCCAGCACGAGATTAACTTTCTAATCCTGCTGGTCCACACGGCTCTTCTCTCCGCCGCTCCGACCACCTGCTCATGTGTTTTCTTATCCATCATGCTCACTTTGCTTAGAAGGAAAAAAGAAAGGAAAATTCCAGACAAGGGCTAATTAGGTCATTTTTTCCCATCAATCAATGTTTTTTCATACTGAGTGATTTGCTTTCCAAGGGACTATCGTTGTTTTATTTAAAAGGATTTTCACTGCAGAGGGTGTGTTAAATGGAGAATGTGGTGGCACTAAAATGGCTGTCTGCTTAAACAAATACTCCTATACAAGAAATCAGAGGGGAAAGAAAAGAGTGGCCATTAAGCTAAACTATTAAGAATGGTTGCACTTTACATTCCCAACGTGAAGTTATGTATCAGGGTTATTACAATTGCAGAGTGCTGTGCCGTGGATTCACCAGAATGGCCACGTAAATTGAAAAGCAAACTAATGTCTCTTCAAGCTCTGGAAACCACAGAAGGAAATTTGCTCCCAAGTGGAAAACTCCAGGCAATCAACCAATGAATCACTCATCCAAAGAACAAGAGCTTTGTCTTTCTCAACTGTCTTTTATGCAGAAGTAGGATATGGGTCACTTCACACAGTATCAGAAGAAAGCCAGAAGGGCATAGGCACAGACAGCCCATACTTGGGTGCTGAAGGTTTGTATTATGGAGAGGGAAGCAGTGTGTTCCTTTAATTTTGTTAGATAGAACATTCTTATGAAAGGTTACACCAAAAATACTTGGTAAAAATAAAACTCCTGATTGACCTGCTTGCGTTGGGTGGAGGTAACAGATTTTACTTTTATGCAAGCCAACAACAGAAATGAAAAATGGGTTTACATAGTATAATATATTCACCCGCTATGACCTAGCAATCCCATTCTTGACATTATTCCAAGGTAGGGAGAAGAAAAAAGTTCTCTATATGAAGATGTTTAACAGAGTATTAGAGTTAAAATGTGGTAAAAATTACCAGGCACACTGTAGAAGTGGTCTAATAAATGGTGGTATACACTTGAGGTCAGTAAGAATGGAAGACTATGCAGAAAATATAAGGGGGAAAAAACCTTGTGAGAGCTAAGTGAGAACAGCAGAATACAAAACACAGTGTGTGCTATGCCTACACGGGTGTGTGTGTAGAAATGAAGACACAAAAAACACAAGTTCTAGGATTTCTGAATTTCTGTTTTGAAGGATTCTTCCTTCAGTGACATATAAAATAAGGCAGTAATTCAACATTGGGACCTTCCCTGCCTCACTTTTGCAAGTGGCTTTGGGTGTTGGCTGTTGCTTACTGCACTGGTTTGGTAGTGTGCAGGAAAGCTGAGTCATTACCCCAGTTACTTCTCTGACTAAACCTAGAGTGAGGAAAAGAGAATTAAATAGTCCCATGCCCCATTCACAAAGACAATGACCACTTACCTCAAGACATAGCTGAAATCCTGACAGTTAATAGAACAGGTGGAAATTGTGCAAGCCTTATTATATACTGTAGCTCCCTCATTTTGTTTTGTTTTGTTTTTTTGAGACGGAGCCTCAAGCTATTCCCCTGGGTAGAGTGCCATGGCATCACAGCTCATAGCAACCTCCAACTCCTGGGCTCACGCGAATCTCCTGCCTCCGCCTCCCAAGTAGCTGGGACCACAGGCACCCGCCACAATGCCCAGCCATTTTTTTTTGGTTGCAGCCATCATTGTTGTTTGGCGGGCCCAGGCTGGGGATTCAAACCCGCCACCTTAGGTGTACGTGGCTGGCGCCTTAGCCGATTGAGCCATAGGCACCGAGCCAAGCTCCCTCATTTTGAATGAAATGAGTTAAGTACAGCTTTCTAATTGCAAGAGATAAAAATGCCACCCAAATTCTAAGGGATGCTGAAATACACGTTTTCTTCCTATGGAGAATGATCTGAATGACTATCCTTCTAAGAAATGAAGAGTATTGTCCCAACCTACCCTATTAACTTACTGAGTAACTCATTTACTGACACCACCAGCATCTTTTTCCAGAGCTGAGAGAAGCTGCACGTGTAGTGGACAAAACCAGCCGTCAATGGACTATGTCAGGACTTCAGCAAGTCCGCTGTACCTCTACAACCTGGTAACATTTGAATCTGGTTCTGTTCAGGAAAAGTGGCCTTCAGAGGGAGCTGGACATGGAGGCCTGACTTCACAATCACCACCATGCAAGATTTAATTAATGTCTACCCTGAGGCCATCTCCTTGCTGCCCCAAACAATCACAACCAATGACCAGTTTGTTAGGTTTGGAGGTCAGCCAAACTAGGCCTAACCTGGCAACTTCTCAGTGAAATGCATGACGAGTACCATGTTAAATCCCCCAAATGCAGTACCTTGTCATCCCTTCAACAATTCTATGAGATAGGTGATTTTATTTCAATGTTGCAGTTGAAGACCCTGAGACAGGCTAAGGAAGTTGCCCAAAGCTGTACAGAAATGGTAAGTAGGGGTCATCCCTGAGCTGATTCCACAACAGTGGTCTTCCCAACACACCACACTGCCCACTGGGCTGCTTCCAGTTTGCACTCTCATTACGTACTCATGCGACTGTGGAAGGACTTTTAAATTTAAACAACAATCATCTAGAGGTAGATTACAGGTTCCCACTTTTAACTTGTTATTAAGGCTTATTTACCATCACTGGGGTTTCTAAATTACCCCTTTGAGACAAGCAAAGGATAACAAATGGAAAACAACACCATTCTTGAAAACTATAGATTCTTATTATTGAAAATAAAACATGCAAGTTTATACAACAGAAGCCTGTCAAGAAAATTAGATAATCATTTTAAGTGTCTGAAAGAAGCTATCAAGAGCTTTTCTGGGAAAGAGGGGGAACGCACAGTCAATGAGCTGATTCCTTCAGGATGTTTTCAAAGAATGAATCTAAGCCAGAACAAAACTCAAGGGGAAAATGAGAACTGTATTGCCTATCAGTAACAAATATTTATTTAGCAGTTAAGAATGTTAATGAAGTTGACCTGAGACAAGCTGGCATTGCCAGGCTTTGCTGGGGACAGTGTACATAGGCCAGATATTTCTGGAATGCAATTTGGTAATGCTCTGGAAGAGTAGTATATCTTTTGATGCAATAAATTCTTTCTTTTTTAGAGATAGTCTCACTTTGTCACCCTAGGTAGAGTGCCATGGTGTCATAGCTCACAGCAACCTCCAGCTCTTGGGCTTAAGCAATTCTCTTGCTCAGCCTCCGGAGTAGCTGGGACTACAGGCGCCTGCCATAACACCCGGCTATTTTTCTGTTGCAGTTTGGTGGGGGTCGGGTTCGAACCCTCCACCCTCAGTATATGGGGTGGGCGCCCTACTCACTGAGCCACAGGTGCTGCCCTTGATGGCAGTAATTTCACTTAGGACTAATCCTAAAGAAAGGAGCAGAAATGAGAGAAACTGACATGAATGTTTTCTTTACAAGAACTGTAATATCTTAATGTTCAAAATAACCTGCAAATCTAACAAATGCAAAATGGACAAATTATAGATAGTATAGCCAACACTGTGAACTGTGGATGATGAAGAAAAATAAAATGAGAAGTAGGCAGAACAGTAAAATTAAGACTTTAGAGTCTGACCATCTGGGTTAAAATCTGATTAACTGTCCCACATGTTAGCTGCCCATAATTTAATTTTGTTCTCGTTCAGCCAATGTGTTGCATGGACATAAATGTAAACGAGAGATTCTTCTGATTTGGACATGGATTTTTTGAAAAATTAAGAAAAGGGGGCCAGGCTCAATGGCACATGCCCGTAATCCTAGCACTCTGAGAGGCCAAGGTGGGTGGATCACCTGAGCTTAAGGATTCAAAAAATTAAGAAAAGGGACTAATTTCATGCCATTAACAAAACATGCTAATACAACTATAAGATATCATTTCTCATGTCCACAAGTGTTAATTAAGTGTTGACCATATACCAATTTTGCACATTAGGCCTTAGGTTTTGTGGCACACTGAATGTCAGTATTCTCATGGACAATATTCACCTGTCCACAGGTATTAGTTCTCTACTACTGTCTAACCCAACAACTTAGAGGCTGAAAGTTGAGATGGCACAGCACCTAATCTCTGTGTGCCTCAGTTTCCTGTGAGTTGATCTGACCATTTCATTGCCAAGTGAAAAGGGGACATCCTTAAGAAGGGAATGTTCAGCGAACATGAACTCAGTGCCTACCTCATTGGGCTTTGTGAAGGTTCAGTGAGGTAACACAAAGTGCCTAACTGTCCTTTGACATGCAGTCAACACTCAACAAACTGTCAGCAACTATTAATAATCGAGATTATATTTGATCTGATTGACAGAAACTGATAATACAGTTCTAGGTAGAACAATTACGGGTTATTTTCTTTGTTGTACCTTGCAGTATTTCCCAAATTAAAAAAACAGAGGTGTATGATCCTTTTATGATTGAAAAAAGTATCAATTAAAAAAAAAAGAGGGAATGTTTTTATTAGTACATGGGCACATCTAGTAATTAAATGTAATTAAATGCCAGGACATATGGAAGCCGTTGGCATAGCGCCTGGCACACAACAGTCCTTCCAAACACTCGCTGGAATGGCACCAGTGGGTGTCCTAGCCAAGGGCCAGCCAGTTGGTAACTCACATCCAAGATTGCTGAGAGCTGCCTGCTCATCCTTACTGTTGGTTTCCTCAGGGCAGTGCCTCACTCACCTCCTCTTCGGACTATTCCTCAGGCCCTTCTGTCTAGAGTAATTCATCTTAGTCACCAGGCCAATGCCACTTCCTCAATAAATTCTGGTTGGTTGACTGATTCTAATGTGATAATTTAAAGAATAAAACACTCTATAAAGTCAGCAGCTTATTGTTTTACATGGTTAAGTATTCCAATTTCCAAGGAATGATTTCTAACTTTTCACTATGCAACACCACTCCCATTAAACTCCACGTACATTCCTGAGGCCTCGACTATGTGAAGTCATTGTGGTATGCTTTCTGAACCTTTCAAACTCACACTGCATTTTTTGTTAGTGGTGGTAGAAAAAAATCTTCAAATGTACAGAGTTGCTTAATTTTTTTGGCAATTAAAAAATATGTAAGAACTTAAAAGGAATACACATTGAGTATCTTATCCTTACTATAAAACTGTTATTTTAAGAAACTGCTACATTCAGTTAAAAACCTAATGAACACCAAGAACCTTTCCTGGCTTGTTTTTCTGATCAGAACTAGTATGTAATTTTGTTACCTTTTAAAAAATGCTTAGAAAAATTATAATGTCATAGTTTACATAAAGCCCTTTAAAAATCTCATCATATTGCTTTTTATGACTAAGCAAATCAACTTTAACAATTCAAACTCAGTTTAGAACTATTCTAATATTCTATTTCAAAAGCTAGTTCGGGGAACAGAGACTATTCAAAGAACAGATGTCAAGTAATTTCAAAGCATTAAGTTTTGTTTTCACTTTTCTTTTAATCCTTAGTCCCAAATCTTAAAATGTGGGAGGGTTCCAGTCCTAAGGAAATATGAATAGTATGAACAGCCTCTAATGTTCTATTTTTTCCTCAATACTTCACTTCCTGGTTGATTTTTATTTCAGGTTAAAGTGAGGGTACAAATAACCAAATCACAATATTTGAATGTGTTAGGTAGATTCCCTTTTGTAGGTTAAGTCCTATACCCAGAAAGTGTGCCATATACCCCTACCTTGTGCTCATTCAGTGGGAGCACCCCAAAATTCCCTTCCCCTCTCCCTCCTCTTTGGTTCCCCCTTCTTCCAACTTGAATTGAAATGAGTTTTTCTTCTATGAGGGTATGAATTAGATCATCCGCTGCAAGTGTCCTCAAACTACCGCTCACTGGCCACCTGCGGCCCACTGAGGACATTTATCCTGCCCACCAGGTGTTTTTGCAGCCGCTGCCTGTCCTGCTTAGCAGCCAGCTCATCCCGGGGCCCACAGTCTGGCCCTCCAACAGTCTGAGGGACAGTGAACTGGCCCCCTGTTTAAAAAGTTTGAGGACCCC